>CM038682.1:81433889-81619929 GCA_021605205.1 Aegilops longissima | reverse complement strand
CTCTACTTTCCTCCCACTCACTTTTTCGAGAGAAACTCCTTCTCTAGAAAGGATCCATGCTTAGCAACGAATGTTTTGCCTTTGGATCTGTGATAGAAGGAGTACCCAACAGTTTCCTTTGGGTATTCTATGAAGACGCACTTTCCGATTTGGGTTCGAGCTTATCAGGTTGAAAACCTTTTCACATAAGCATCGCAACTCCAAACTTTAAGAAACGACGGCTTAGGTTTATCGCTAAACCATAGTTCATACGGTGTCGCCTCAACGGATTTAATGGTGCCCTATTTAACGTGAATGCAGCTGTCTCTAATGCATAACCCCAAAACGATATTGGTAAATCGGTAAGAGACATCATTGATCGCACCATATCAAATAAAGTGCGGTTATGACGTTCGGACACACCATTACGTTATGGTGTTCCATGTGGCGTGAGCTGTGAAACTATTCCACATTGTTTTATATGAAGGCCAAACTCGTAACTCAAATATTCTCCTCCATGATCAGATCGTAGAAACTTTATTTTCTTGTTACGATGATTCTCCACTTCCCTCTGAAATTCTTTGAACTTTTCCAATGTTTCAGACTTGTGCTTCATTAAGTAGATATACCCATATCTGCTCAAAACATCTGTGAAGATCAGAAAATAATGATAAATGTCACGAGCCTTAATACTCATTGGTCTGCATACATCAGTATGTATTATTTCCAACAAGTCAGTAACTCGTTCCATTGTTCTGGAGAACGGAGTTTTAGTCATCTTGCCCAAAAGGCACGGTTCGCAAGCATCAAATGATTCATAACCAAGTGATTCTGAAGATCCATCTTTTATGGAGTTTCTTCATGCGCTTTACGCCGATATGACCCAAACGGCAGTGCCACAAATAAGTTGCACTATCATTATTAAGTTTGCATCTTTTGGCATCAATATTATGAATATGTGTATCACTACGATCGAGATCCAATAAACTATTTTCATTGGGTGTATGACCATTGAAGGTTTTATTCATGTAAACAGAACAACAATTATTCTATGACTTTAAATGAATAACCCTTTTGCAATAAACATGATTAAATCATATTCATGCTCAACACAAATGCCAAATAACATTTATTTAGGTTTAACACTAATCCCAAAAGTATAGGGAGTGTGCGATGATGATCATATCAATCTTGGAACCAGTTCCAACACACATCGTCACTTCACCCTCAACTAGTCTCTGCTTATTCTCAGAACTCCTGTTTCGAGTTACTAATTTTAGCAACTGAACAAGCATCAAATACTCAGGGGCTACTATAAACACTAGTAAGGCACACATCAATAACCTGTATATCAAATATACTCTTGTTCACTTTGCCATCCTTCTTATCCACCAAATATTCAGGGCATTTCCGCTTCAAAGACCATTTCCTTTGCGATGTAAGCACTCGGTTTCAGGCTTTGTTCCAGCTTTGGTCTTCTTCACGGGAGTGACAACTTGTTTGCCATTCTACTTGAAGTTTCCCTTTCTTTCCCTTTGCCCTTTTCTTGAAACTAGTGGTCTTGTCAATCATCAACACTTGATGCTCTTTACTTGATTTCTACCTTCGTCGATTTCAGCATCACGAAGTGCTCGGGAAGCGTTTTCGTCATCCCTTGCATACTATAGTTCATCACGAAGTTCTAGTAACTTAGTGATGGTGACTAGAGAATTCTGTCAATCACTATCTTATCTGGAAGATTAACTCCCACTTGATTCAAGTGATTGAAATACCCAGACAATCTGAGCACATGCTCACTAGTTGAGCGTTTCTCCTCCATCTTTTATCTATAGAACTTGTTCGAGACTTCTTATCTCTCAACTCGGGTATTTGCTTGAAATATTAACTTCAATTCCTAGAACATCTCATATGGTCCATGACGTTCAAAACGTCTTTGAAGTCCCGATTCTAAGCCGTCAAGCATGGTGCACTAAACTATCAAGTAGTCATCATATTGAGCTAGCCAAACGTTCATAACGTATGCATCTGCTCCTGCAATAGGTCTGTCACCTAGCTGTGCATTAAGGACATAATTCTTCTATGCAGCAATGAGGATAAACCTCAGATCACGGATCCAATCCGCATCATTGCTACTAACATTTTTCAATATAATTTTTCTCTAGGAACATATCAAAATAAACATATGAAAGCAACAAACATAGGGAAGCAATAACGCGAGCTATTGATCTACAACATAATTTGCAAAATACTACCAGGACTAAGTTCATGATAAATTTAAGTTCAATTAATCATATTACTAAAGAACTCCCACTTAGACAGACATCTCTCTAGTCATCTAAGTGATCAGGTGATCCAAATCAACTAAACCATAAACGATCATCACGTCAGATGGAGTAGTTTTCAATGGTGAACATCACTATGTTGATCATATCTACTATACGATTCACGCTCGACCTTTCGGTCTCCGTGTTCCGAGGCCATATCTGCATATGCTAGGCTCGTCAATTTTAACCTGAGTATTCTGCGTGTGCAAAACTGGCTTGCACCCGTTGTAGATGGACGTAGAGCTTATCACACCCGATCATCACGTGGTGTCTGGGCACTACGAACTTTTGGCAACGGTGCATACTCAGGGAGAACACTTCTTGATAATTTTTAGTGAGAGATCATCTTAAAATGCTACCGTCAATCAAAGCAAGATAAGATGCATAAAGGATAAACATCACATGCAATCAATATAAGTGATATGATATGGCCATCATCATCTTGTGCTTGTGATCTCCATCGTCACCAGAGAGAGTTGATCATCATAAACATCACACTTCTTGGAATGTTATAGATTAGATCATCATGCATATCATATTTTCTTGCATTTTGTTGATCCTAGAAATTTCACGCAACACAAGGACCCTCGGAGAGAGTTGGAGATTTCGAAATTTTCGTATTTGAGTTCTCTCAAAACTATGAAAAGAGGATCATTGGATTTATTTATTTTATCTTCAAATATTTTTCCAATATCAAAAATAAGAGAGGGAATAATATGACCTTCCCAAAATTTAGGAAAAAATGAAGATTTAATAAATAAATCAAATTTTGTATTTTTCTCGGAGTTTATTTGCCTTAGGGAAAAATGCGTGTTTTCAAAATTTTCATTTTGGCCCCGTGTTAAAGTTCATTTTGTTCGACTCATTTTTAGGAGTCAGGGAAAGTTTACTTTATTAATTTTGGAGTTCCTTTAGATTTTTTCTCTGTATTTTTCTGCGCGCGAAACCGATTTTAAAAAAAAATCCCGCAGCGCCTTGGGCCAAAGGCCCAAGCCACCGGCTGGCCAGGAGGCCATCGCTAGCGCCGCCGCACCAGGGAGCCGCCGCTTCCCTTTTCCTAGTCCTAGTAGGACTTTTGTCCTACTTCTGTTTATTCCGTATTTGTTTCTAGATCTTTTCCCTCTTGTTTCCTAATCCTAGTCTATTTCTTGTCCCCTACCCCAAGGAAAAACCCTCCCTCCCAATATAAATACCCAAGCCCCCCCTCTAACACATCAAATCAACACCTCTCCTCTCCTCTCCACACCGCCGCCGCCGCCATACGCCGCCGCCCCACACCACCACCGCCGCCCCTCGCCGCCGCCCTACGCCGCCGCCGGAGCCCCTCGCCTCTTCGAGGTACTAGCCACGCGCCGCGTCACCTTTTCTTTTCCTCGGTTCGGTTTTTCGTAAATCGTTCCGATTTCCGTTCTGATTTCCGTTCCAGTTTTCTAGATCGGTTTTTCGTTTCGATTTTCTTTCCGAAACCCTAGATCGGTTTTTCTCGCCGGTTTTTCTTTCCGGTTTTGTTTAGCAAGCGTTCGCCGGACCGTTCGTCCTAACGAACGTGATCACCGGTTTGCTTCGGTTAATGAACATCCGTTCGTACAACCGTTCGTCATTTTCTTTCTCATCGGATTTATTCCGCTATTTTTCTGATAGCGATTTCAGATCCGATTTTCTTTCTAGTCTATCTTCTCGCTCGTTTATCGGAATCAGGTGATTCAAGCGCCTGGAGTTTCGTTTCGAAACCGCCGTTCCGCCTAATCAACTTAAACAAAGTCTTGCTACTGTAAAATTTGACTTAGTTTCAACTTGCTAGAACCGAGTTGTTTTCTTTTGTCGTTTGACTTTTGTTGCTTTATTTGATTCGATTATTTTTGCAACCAGGGTTCTTAAGTTGAACTTTCTGGTTAGATATTTTATTCGAGATTTACCTGTGCATTAGATGAGTACTTATTGTATGCTTGTTGTTTGTCTGCGATAGATCACCCGGAGTGCGCCGCTTGTTACTTCGAGTCTCTAGGTTTCGCGGATCATCAGCAAGGCAAGTAACACTTGATCATATCTTTTCTACTACCCAGTTTTTATGCATTAGATCAATCCTCAAACATTGCATGATTAGGATCTAATTAAATTGTGGGATGGGAAGTAGATTGAGGTAGTACCTATTACCTGTATTACTTATGAAACCTTTGGGAGTTACTTCTACGTTTGCTTATTATGCCATGCTATGCTAGTAGACGTGGATTGGGTGAGTGTATTCCATGACAGATGTGAGATTGTTAAATTAATGGTTTATTTAAGGTGGCAACTTAAACACACATCTGGGTGGATTGAGGCACCTGGTTTCCATCAGGACTTGCCTGTTTTTCTTCGGACCGCCACCCAGGCTCAAAGGGATCATAAGATCATTCATGCTAGTAACTTCCGTGTGCAGCCACAAGCCATTATGGGCTCTGGCATAGTTGATTAAGTCGTGTGAACTCTTACAGTGGTAGACTAGCTGATGTAGGGGTTGTAGGTGGTACGGTCTACCCATCGTAAGGTGCAAACGCTTCTGAAAGACTATGTCTCGGTCATCCGTCTCTCAAACACCATGTAGTCGAGAAACCAAACGGAGGCGATCGAGTCTTGTGGGGAAAAGTGCAAACCTCTGCAGAGTGTATAAACTAATCATGATTAGCCGTGTCCCCGGTTATGGACATCTTGAGTATCTAGTACTTGAATATCATGTGAATCTCAACATGTTACTCTAATTAATATTGTTGGGTTTTTAATGAGTACCTTTAATTGGGATTGAGGATGTGTCAACCATTCTCAATGTTTAACAACCACCATGATAGTTAAACAAATTTATTCCTTTGCAGAGGGAAAACTGGCTTTATGCAAAACTCAGAATCAGAGAGCTTTTCCACCAGCCACATATGCATGTAGTACAGGCTTATCATTCATTATTCTCTATGTGTTACATTGCCAAGATATTCCATGTGCTGACCCATTTCGGGCTGCAACTTTCATGTTGCGAGACTTTTCGAACGACAGTAAGGTGCTTTAGGTCGTGGTTCTATACTCGATGATGCGGCTGGAGTTGATGGACTCACTTATCTTCCAAGTCTTCGCTGTTATCGATATTAGATGGCCTTAAGCCATATTTATTGTAATAAGTCCTCTTTGGGCAACGATGTAATAAGTGTGTGATTGCTACTCTGTTATAAATCCTTCAAAGTCTTGTGTGGTGTCAAGATTCTCGATCCAGGGATGACACCGAGCACAGAGACTTGATCCATTCGGGTCGGGTCGCTACAGAGATGGTATCAGAGCACACGCTGACTGTAGGACACGACCACTAAGTTAAAGCCATAGATCACTACTCTCTTCCCATTTTCTAACTCCTCATCTTTTCTACTCTTTTAGGATGAAGGACGCCAAGATCAAGTACGCCCAACCAGATGAAGGCACACCTTTTGGATTTCACTTGAAGGAAGTCACCAAGTACCTGAACATTGGACTACCAAGTTTCACCGGGACTTTCAACGCCACTCTGCCTGAAGAGGAGCGCTGGAAGATTCAAGCTCATGTTCCGGGAAGGACATTCGCCCCAATCACCAAGCCTATAGATAGTGTTTTCAGTGCACCAACCTGGAGTCTGGGAAAGAGCATGGCAGCTCATATCACCATGGGACGCATTGGAGAAGTTTATCAAGAAGATCTCAAGGACACTATCTACCAGATTTGCGGACGCCGGAATGAACAATGGGAGATAGTCAGCACCAAGAAGGACAGATCCATTGCAGCTTTCATCCAGGAGTTAAACCAGCACATTCGACGCCAGGAGAACCAGATGTGCAATGATATGATAGAGTTGAAGAATGCAAAGGGAAGGATCATCGAACTTGAAGGAGAACTAAAGTCTACACGTAAGGACTATATGGACGAGATCGTAGCTGTAGCAAGACACAATAACGATCTTATGTATGAGATTGAAGAACTCAAGAAGAAATTGGCGCTCAAGAATGAAGACAAGTACGTCGGTTGTCCGAGCAACTACATCATCATCGATGACACCGATTTGGATCCAAGTGAACCCGACTTTGAAGACGAAGCTGGAGCAGACATCATGGAGTCTTCCACCGGTTCAAATTAGTAGATGACCCCCACACATTAGTAGTATTACCTCCATGTAACATTATAGTACATGCACTTTTGCGATAGTTAGACCGTTGTAAGCCCTTTGTTTGAATTGAATGAAGTAATTTTGTGTGCATTTGCTCATATACATTTGGGTAGTGTTTCTCCTTAGACATCACTCTATTTCTTAATTTCTCATCTTTTCTAAACCCATCAGATGCCTCCGAGACGCGACCCCGGGTTTGTTTTCCCGCCAGAGATCACCTAGTTGATCCAGCAGCAGAACACTTTGATCCAAACATTGGTACAGAACCAAGGCAACAACAACAACCCACCGCCACCACCACCTGCAGATCACTTGAGTCGTTTCTTAAGGCTGAACCCGCCGGTGTTTTCCAGTAGCACCGAGACGATAGTAGCAGATGATTGGCTCCGTAAGGTAGGGAGGGAGTTGACCACTGCAGGATGTACAGATGGAGAGAAGGTGAAGTTTGCTGCACACCAACTTGAAGGACCCGCAGCAGCATGGTGGGAGAATTTCACAGCCACTTACCCTGTAGACACTGTCACATGGGATCAGTTTCAGCAAGCTTTCCGCACCGCCCATGTCTCAGCAGGAGCTATGGCCATGAAGAAGCGTGAGTTTCGCAACTTACGCCAAGGAGGAAGGACTGTTGGCGATATGTGGATGATTTTAGTAAGTTAGCACGTTATGCCCCGGATGACGTTGCTACGATGCAGCTAAGCGTGAGAAGTTTCGAAGGACTGAATGATGAGTTAAGCATGCAGTTGATGGTAGCAAGTTTCAATAACTACCAGGAGTTGGTAGACCGCGCCCTCATGATTGAAGGAAAGCAGCAGCAAATTGAGAACCGCAAGAGGAAGTATGGGCAAGGGAAGTTTAACTCTGGAGCCCAGCAGAAGCCCCGTTATACCCCTAAACAGGGAGTGCAGTTTCAGCATACCCATGGAGGAGGTAGTTCGCACAACCATAATGGCCACAAGAATGGTAATGGGAATGGAGGAAGCAACGGCCAGAACCGGACCACACCAACAACCCCAGCCAAGAAAGACTTGAGCCATGTCTCCTGTTACAAGTGTTCCAAGACCGGACATTATGCAAATGAGTGTCCCGAAGGCCAAGGTGGAAATGGAAACTCTGGAAAGAAGCCAAACCCTTTCAACAGGGGACAGGTGAACCACATTGATGTGGAGGAGGTTGAAGATCAGCCCGATGCAGTAATCGGTAAGTTTTGGTTAAGTCATTTACTGCACTAGTTCTTTTCGATACTGGTGCATCACATTCATACATATCAAGGGGATTTGTGGATAAGTACAAATTACCAACCCAAGCCCTTAGGTCACCCATGCTAGTAACCTCACCCGGAGCAGAATACATGGCTAGTATATGGTGTGATCGACTGCCATTAAGGATTGGACACTATGTTTTTCCCTCGGACCTAATAGTTCTGGAATCCCAAGGATTGGATGTGATATTAGGCATGGATTGGTTATCGAAGTATGGAGGGAACATAGATTGCGCCACTAAGTCAATTTTGCTTACCACCGTAGAAGGGAGGAGAATCAAGTATGTATCACGGCATGAGTCGAGGAGAGCACGAGTAAATTCCTTATCAGGAGTTGTGCAGGAAGAAGTACCAGTGGTAAGGGATTTCCCTGATGTATTTCCGGAAGAGTTGCCAGGAATGCCACCGGATAGAGACATTGAGTTTTTGATTGAGCTGTTGCCAGGAACAGGCCCGATATCGAAGCGACCATACAGGATGCCCGCACAGGATTTGGCGGAAATCAAGAAGCAGATTAAGGAGCTGTTGGATAAAGGTTATATACGCCAAAGTTCTTCGCCATGGGGATCACCCGTACTGTTAGTGGAGAAGAAGGATGGATCGTTAAGGATGGTTGTTGATTATCGTGGATTGAATGAAGTAACAATCAAGAACAAGTACCCACTACCAATGATAAATGATCTGTTTGATCGTTTGCAAGGAGCTAAAGTGTTTTCCAAGATCGATTTGGGATCAGGGTACCATCAGTTAAAGATTCGGGAGCATGACATACCTAAGACAGCATTTACCACGAGATATGGACTGTATGAGTACACCGTTATGTCATTTGGACTGACTAACGCGCCAGCCTATTTCATGAACCTGATGAACAAAGTGTTTATGGAGTTTTTGGATAAGTTCTTCGTGGTGTTCATTGATGATATTTTGGTTTTCTCGAAGAATGAAGAAGAACATAAGGAACATTTGCGATTGGTTTTGGAGAAGCTAAGAGAACATCAGTTATATGCCAAGTTCAGCAAATGTGAGTTTTGGCTAAAGGAAGTTGGATTTCTTGGACATGTTATATCCGGAGAAGGGATAGCAGTTGACCCCACAAAGGTTGAGACCGTAACCAAATGGGAAGCACCAACGACAGTTGGAGAGATCTGGAGTTTCCTTGGACTCGCAGGATACTACCGGAGATTCATTGAGAATTTCTCAAGGATTGCAAAGCCTATGACGGAATTGTTGAAAAAGGATACCAAGTTCATATGGACTGAGGACTGTGAGGCAAGTTTTCAGGAGTTGAAGAAAAGATTGGTTACCTCACCAGTGCTAATTTTGCCAGATCAGACCAAGGATTATGAGGTGTATTGCGGCGCTTCACGTCGAGGACTTGGAGCAGTGCTTATGCAGGAAGGAAGAGTTGTTTCGTATGCTTCACGACAGCTTAAGCCTCATGAGTTGAATTATGCCACACATGATTTAGAGTTAGCAGCCATTGTGCATGCATTGAAGACATGGAGACATTTTCTCATTGGAAATCATTGTGAGGTGTACACGGATCACAAGAGTTTGAAGTACATCTTCACGCAGAAGGAGTTAAATCTCAGACAGAGGAGATGGTTGGAACGCATCAAGGATTATGATATGAGATTGCATTATCATCCCGGAAAGGCTAATGTAGTAGCTGACGCATTAAGCCGCAAGAGCCATGTCAATACGTTATTGACGGGAGAAATACCAAAGGAGCTAGCAGAAGATCTTCGTGGGCTATGTTTGGAAATAGTTCAGAGAGGCTACGTAGAAGCATTGGAGATTCAGTCTACTTTGATGGATAAAATCAGGGAAGCTCAGAAAAAGGACAAAGAGATTGCGGATATAAAGAAGAAAATGAGCGAAGGAAAAGCTAAGGGATTTCGTGAGGATGAGCATGATACCCTATGGTTTGAGGACCGTGTTTACGTGCCAAATGACCCGGAGATCAGGAAGTTGATTCTGCAAGAGGCACATGATTCACCCTATTCGATTCACCCAGGAAATACCAAAATGTATTTGGATTTGAAGGAAACGTTCTGGTGGACCAGAATGAAGAAGGATATCGCGGAGTATGTAGCAGTTTGCGATGTATGTCAGAGAGTGAAGGCAGAACATCAGAAGCCAGCAGGATTGTTGCAGCCATTGCCAATACCCGAATGGAAGTGGGATAAACTAGGCATGGATTTCATCACGGGTTTGCCAAAGACTCGTTCAGGCTATGATTCGATTTGGGTTATAGTCGACCGCTTGACGAAGGTAGCTCATTTCATTCCAGTCAAGACTACCTATAGCAGTGCTAAGTTGGCAAAGATATACATGACCAGAATTGTGTTTGCACGGAGTTCCGAGGAGTATCGTATCAGATAGAGGAACCCAATTTACCTCAAAGTTTTGGAATCAGTGCACGAAACATTGGGAACCAGGCTGGAATTCAGTACAGCTTTCCACCCACAGACAGATGGACATACTGAGAGAGTCAATCAGATTTTGGAGGATATGCTGAGAGCTTGTGCACTAGATTATGGATCTAGTTGGGATGATAACTTGCCATATGCAGAGTTTTCTTATAACAACAGTTACCAAACCATCTTGAAGATGGCACCTTTCGAGGCTTGGTACGGAAGGAGGTGTAGGACACCGTTATCATGGGACGAAGTTGGAGACCGTCAGTTGTTTGGACCAGATTTGATTAAGGAGTCTGAACAGAAAGTTAAGTTGATTCGCGATAGGCTCAAGGTAGCCCAGTCCAGACAGAAAAGCTATGCGGATTCAAAACGCAAGGCGATAGAATATGAAGTTGGAGACAGGGTTTATCTTAGAGTATCCCCACTTCCAGGAGTTAAGCGTTTTGGAGTTAAAGGAAAATTGGCGCCACGTTTCGTTGGACCATATAGGATCTTGCAACGCATGGGAGAAGTCGCTTATAAGCTGGAATTACCAGAAGGACTGTCAGGAGTTCATGATGTATTCCATGTTTCTCAACTGAAGAAATGTCACACCGAGATGGCGGAAGTACCGCTAAGAGATACAGTGCCGCTTGAAGCAATTCAGTTGAAGGATGATTTAACATATGAGGAGAAACCAGTCAGGATTCTCGAATATGCCAGCAGAGTTACTCGCAGCAAGGTTATCAAGTTTTGCAAGGTTCAATGGAGCCACCACACCGAGGATGAAGCCACCTGGAAAGAGAAGAAGATTTGCTCAAAGACCACCTCACCTATTTTCTAGCCAACCCGAATCTCGAGGGCTAGATTCATCTTAAGGGGTAGGTTTGTAACATCCCAAATTTTCAATTTGGAATGTTATACATTAGATCATCATGCATATCATATTTTCTTGCATTTTGTTGATCCTAGAAATTTCACGCAACTCAAGGACCCTCGGAGAGTTGGAGATTTCAAATTTTCAGATTTGAGTTCTCTCAAAACTATGAAAAGAGGATCATTGGATTTATTTATTTTATCTTCAAATATTTTTCCAATATCAAAAATAAGAGAGGGAATAATATGACCTTCCCAAAATTTAGGAAAAAATGAAGATTTAATAAATAAATCAAATTCTGGATTTTCCTCGGAGTTTATTTGCCTTAGGGAAAAATGCGTGTTTTCAAAAATTTCATTTTGGCCCCGTGTCAAAGTTCATTTTGTTCGACTCATTTTTAGGAGTCGGGGAAAGTTTACTTTATTAATTTTGGAGTTCGTTTAGATTTTTTCTCTGTATTTTTCTGCGCGCGAAACCGATTTAAAAAAAATCCCGCAGCGCCTTGGGCCAAAGGCCCAAGCCACCGGCCGGCCAGGAGGCCATCGCTAGCGCCACACACTGGAGCCGCCGCCTTTTCCTAGTCCTAGTAGGACTTTTGTCCTACTTCTGTTTATTCCGTATTTGTTTCTAGATCTTTTCCCTCTTGTTTCCTAATCCTAGTCTATTTCTTGTCCCCTACCCCAAGCAAAACCCTCCCTCCCAATATAAATACCCAAGCACCCCCCTCTAACACATCAAATCAACACCTCTCCTCTCCTCTCCACACCGCCGCCCCGCATATACGCCGCCCCTCACCACCACCGCCGCCGCCGCCGCCGAGCCTCGCCCGCGTCACCTTTTCTTTTCCTCGGTTCGGTTTTTCAGAATCGTTCGATTTCCGTTCGATTTCGTTCCAGTTTTCTAGATCGGTTTTCGTTTGATTTTCTTTCCGAAACCCTAGATCGGTTTTTCTCGCGGTTTTTCTTTCGGTTTTGTTTAGCGTTCACGGACTGTTCGTCCTAACGAACGTGATCACCGGTTTGCTTCGGTTAATGAACGTCCGTTCGTACAACCGTTCGTCATTTTCTTTCTCATTGGATTTATTCCGCTATTTTTCTAATAGCGATTTCAGATCCGATTTTCTTTCTAGTCTATCTTCTCGCTCGTTTATCGGAATCAGGTGATTCAAGCGCCTGGAGTTTCATTTCAAAACCGCCGTTCCGCCTAATCAACTTAAACAAAGTTTTGCTACTGTAAAATTTGACTTAGTTTCAACTTGCTAGAACCGAGTTGTTTTCTTTTGTCGTTTGACTTTTGTTGCTTTATTTGATTCGATTCTTTTTGCAACCAGGGTTCTTAAGTTGAACTTTCTGGTTAGATCTTTTATTCGAGATTTACCTATGCATTAGATGAGTACTTATTGTATGCTTGTTGTTTGTCTGCGATAGATCACCCGGAGTGCGCCGCTTGTTACTTCGAGTCTCTAGGTTTCGCGGATCATCAGCAAGGCAAGTAACACTTGATCATATCTTTTCTACTACCCAGTTTTTATGCATTAGATCAATCCTCAAACATTGCATGATTAGGATCTAATTAAATTGTGGGATGGGAAGTAGATTGAGGTAGTACCTATTACCTGTATTACTTATGAAACCTTTGGGAGTTACTTCTACGTTTGCTTATTATGCCATGCTATGCTAGTAGACGTGGATTGGGTGAGTGTATTCCATGACAGATGTGAGCTTGTTAAATTAATGGTTTATTTAAGGTGGCAACTTAAACACACATCTGGGTGGATTGAGGCACCTGGTTTCCATCAGGACTTGCCTGTTTTCTTCGGACCGCCACCCAGGCTCAAAGGGATCATAAGATCATTCATGCTAGTAACTTCCGTGTGCAGCCACAAGCCATTATGGGCTCTGGCATAGTTGATTAAGTCGTGTGAACTCTTACAGTGGTAGACTAGCTGATGTAGGGGTTGTAGGTGGTACGGTCTACCCATCGTAAGGTGCAAACGCTTCTGAAAGACTATGTCTCGGTCATCCGTCTCTCAAACACCATGTAGTGCGAGAAACCAAACGGAGGCGATCGAGTCTTGTGGGGAAAAGTGCGCAAACCTCTGCAGAGTGTATAAACTAATCATGATTAGCCGTGTCCCGGTTATGGACATCTTGAGTATCTAGTACTTGAATATCATGTGAATCTCAACATGTTACTCTAATTAATATTGTTGGGTTTTTAATGAGTACCTTTAATTGGGATTGAGGATGCTGTCAACCATTCTCAATGTTTAACAACCACCATGATAGTTAAACAAATTTATTCCTTTGCAGTAGGGAAAAACTGGCTTTATGCAAAATCTGTAATCAGAGAGCTTTTCCACCAGCCACATATGCATGTAGTACAGGCTTATCATTCATTATTCTCTATGTGTTATATTGCCAGCATATTCCATGTGCTGACCCGTTTTCGGGCTGCAACTTTCATGTTGCAGACTTTTCAGACGACGAGTAAGGTGCTTTAGGTCGTGGTTCTATACTCGGTGATGCACTGGAGTTGATGGACTCACTTATCTTCCAAGTCTTCCGCTGTTATCGATATTAGATGGCCTTAAGTCATATTTATTGTAATAAGTCCTCTTTGGAGCAACGATGTAATAAGTGTGTGATTGCTACTCTGTTATAAATCCTTCAAATCTTGTGTGATGTCAGCATTCTCGATCCAGGGATGACACCGAGCACGTAGACTTGATCCATTCGGTCGGGTCGCTACTGATGATATGATATGGCCATCATCATCTTGTGCTTGTGATCTCCATCTCCGGCACCATCATGATCACCATCGTCACCGCGCGACACCTTGATCTCCATCGTAGCATCGTTGTCGTCTCGCCAACTATTGCTTCTACGACTATCGCTACCGCTTAGTGATAAAGTAAAGCAATTACGTGGCGTTGCATTTCATACAATAAGCGACAACCATATGGCTCCTGCCGATTGCCGATAACTTCGGTTACAAAACATGATCATCTCATACAATAAAATATAGCATCACGTCTTAACCATATCATATCACAACATGCCCTGCAAAAACAAGTTAGGCGTCCTCTACTTTGTTGTTGCAAGTTTTACGTGGCTGCTACGGGCTGAGCAAGAACCGTTCTTACCTACGCATCAAAACCACAACGATAGTTTGTCAAGTTGGTGTTGTTTTAACCTTCGCAAGGACCGGGCGAGCCACACTCGGTTCAACTAAAGTGAGAGAGACAGACACCCGCCGGTCACCTTTAAGCAACGAGTGCTCGCAGCGGTGAAACCAGTCTCGCGTAAGCGTCTGGCGTAATGTCGGTCCGGGCCGCTTCATCTCACAATACCGCGAACCAAAGTATGACATGCTGGTAAGCAGTATGACTTGTATCGCCCACAACTCACTTGTGTTCTACTCGTGCATATAACATCAACGCATAAAACCTAGGCTCTGATACCACTGTTGGGTAATGTAGTAATTTCAAAAAAATTCCTACGCACACGCAAGATCATGGTGATGCATAGCAACGAGAGGGAGAGTGTCCACGTACCCTCGTAAGACCGAAAGCGAAGCGTTATGACAACGCGGTTGATGTAGTCATACGTCTTCACGATCCGACCGATCCAAGTACCGAACGTACGGCACCTCCGTGTTCTGCACACGTTCAGCTCGATGACGATCCCCGGACTCCGATCCAGCAGGGTGTCGGGGATGAGTTCCGTCAGTATGACGGCATGGTGACGATGATGATGCTCTACCGGTGCAGGGCTTCGCCTAAACTCCGCGACGATATGACCGAGGTGGAATATGGTGCAGGGGGGCACCGCACACGGCTAAGGAACGATCCGTAGATCAACTTGTGTCTTCTAGGGTGCCCCCCTGCCCCCGTATATAAAGGAGCAAGGGGGGGTGCGGCCAGCCCTAGGAGGAGGCGCGCCGGAGGAGTCCTACTCCCACCGAGTAGGACTCCCCCTTTCTAGTTGGATTAGGACTTGGGGGAGGGAAGAGGAGGGGGCGCCCCCTTCCTTGTCCTATTCGGACTAGGGGGGGCGCGCCTGCCTGCCCTGGCCGCCCTCCTCTTTTCCCTCATGGCCCACTAAGGCCCATTAACCCCCGGGAGGGTTCCGGTAACCCCCCGGTGTTCCGGTAAAATCCCGATTTCACCCGGAACTATTCTGAAGTCCAAACATAGGCTTCCAATATATCAATCTTTATGTCTCGACCATTTCGAGACTCCTCGTCATGTCCGTGATCACATCCGGGACTCCGAACAAACTTAGGCACATCAAAACTCGTAAAACTGTCATCATAACGTTAAGCGTGCGGACCCTACGGGTTCGAGAACTATGTAGACATGACCTAGAACTGTTTCCGGTCAATAACCAATAGTGGAACCTGGATGTTCATATTGGCTCCTACATGTTCTACGAAGATATTTATCGGTCAAACCGCTTAACAACATACGTTGTTCCCTTTGTCATCGGTATGTTACTTGCCCGAGATTCGATCGTCGGTATCCAATACCTAGTTCAATCTTGTTACCGGCAAGTCTCTTTACTCATTCCGTAATACATCATCTCACAACTAACTCATTAGTTGCAATGCTTGCAAGGCTTATGTGATGTGTATTACCGAGAGGGCCCAGAGATACCTCTCCGACAATCGGAGTGACAAATCCTAATCTCGAAATACGCCAACCCAACATGTACCTTTGGAGACACCTGTAGAGCACCTTTATAATCACCCAGTTACGTTGTGACGTTTGGTAGCACACAAAGTGTTCCTCCGGTAAACGGGAGTTGCATAATCTCATAGTCACAGGAACATGTATAAGTCATGAAGAAAGCAGTAGCAACATACTAAACGATCGGGTAAGCTAATGGAATGGGTCATGTCAATCAGATCATTCACCTAATGATGTGATCCCGTTAATCAAATAACAACTCTTTGTCCATGGTTAGGAAACATAACCATCTTTGATTAACGAGCTAGTCAAGTAGAGGCATACTAGTGACACTCTGTTTGTCTATGTATTCACACATGTATTATGTTTCCGGTTAATACAATTCTAGCATGAATAATAAACATTTATCATGATATAAGGAAATAAATAATAACTTTATTATTTCCTCTAGGGCATATTTCCTTCAGTTTAAATATAATCCTCCTGTTGAAGTGAAAGTAGTTGCACCCATTACAGTCGAAGAAAAGACTATTACATATAGTGATCCTATTATTCCTACTACTTATGTCGAAAAACCTCCTTTTCCTGTTAGGATAAAAGATCATGCTAAAGCTTCGACTGTTGTTCGGAAGAGTAATACTAGGACCTATACATCTCCTGAGCAAATTAATGTTGAACTTGGTATTGCTATGATTAAAGATCTCTTGGATGAGGACTTAGATGGGCATGTTATCTCTTTCTTGGGTGAAACTGCTAATATTGCTAGACCCGACACTAAGACACGTAGACCTGTTGTAGGAACGCCTGTTATTTCTGTTAAAATAGGAGATCATTGTTATCATGGCATATGTGATATGGGTGCTAGTGCTAGTGCGATACCTTATGATCTTTATAAAGAAATTATGCACGATATTGCACCCGTTGAATTAGAAGACATTGATAGTACTATTAAGCTTGCTAATAGGGACACCATTAAACCTATTGGGATTGTTAGATATGTTGAAGTCTTGTGTGGGAAGATTAAATACCCTGCTGATTTTCTTGTTCTTGATTCCCCACAAGATGATTTTTGTCCCATTATTTTTGGTAGACCCTTCTTGAATACTCCTAGTGCTAAGATTAATTGTAAAAGGAAGGTCGTCACTGTTGGCATAGATGGTATGTCTCATGAGTTCAATTTTGCTAAGTTTAGTAGACAACCTCATGAAAGGGAACCACCTAGTAAAGATGAGATTATTGGCCTTGCTTCCATTGTTGTTCCTCCAACTGATCCGTTAGAACATTATTTGTTAGACCATGAAAACAATATTTTTATGAAGGAAAGGGAAGAAATAGATGAAGTGTTCCTTAAACAAGAACCTATGCTGAAACATAACCTTCCCGTTGAAATTCTTGGGGATCCCCCTCCACCCAAGGGTGATCCCATGTTTGAACTCAAACCTTTACCTGATAATCTCAAGTATGCTTATCTTGATGAAAAAGAAATATATCCTGTTATTATTAGTGCTAACCTTTCAGAGAAAGAAGAAGAAAGATTATTGAAAACTCTGAAGAAGCACCGAGCTGCTATTGGATATACTCTGGATGATCTTAAGGGCATTAGTCCCATATTATGTCAACACAAAATTTCAGTGGAGAAAGATGCCAAACCAGTTAGAGATCCTCAAAGACGATTAAATCCCAAAATGAAGGAGGTGGTAAGAAAGGAGATTCTAAAATTCCTTGAGGCAGGTATTATTTATCCCGTTGCTAATAGTGAATGGGTAAGCCCTGTCCATTGTGTCCATAGAAAGGGAGGTATTACCGTTGTTCCTAATGATAAAGATGAATTGATCCCGCAAAGAATTATTACAGGTTATAGGATGGTAATTGATTTTCATAAGTTAAATAAAGCTACTAAGAAAGATCATTACCCTTTACCTTTTATTGATCAAATTCTAGAAAGGCTATCCAAACACACACATTTTTGCTTTCTAGATGGTTATTCTGGCTTCTCTCAAATACCTGTGTCAGCAAAGGATCAATCTAAAACTACTTTTACTTGCCCTTTTGGTACTTTTGCTTATAGACGTATGCCTTTTGGTTTATGTAATGCACCTGCTACCTTTCAAAGATGCATGATGGCTATATTTTCTGATTTTTGTGAAAAGATTTGTGAGGTATTCATTGATGACTTCTCCGTCTATGGATCCTCTTTTGATGATTGTTTGAGCAACCTTGATCGAGTTTTGCAGAGATGCGAAGACACTAGTCTCGTCCTGAATTGGGAAAGTGTCACTTTATGGTTAATGAAGGCATTGTCTTGGCGCACAAGATCTCCGAGAGAGGTATTGAAGTTGATAAAGCCAAAGTTGATGCTATTGAAAAGATGCCATGTCCCAAGGACATAAAAGGTATAAGAAGTTTCCTTGGTCATGCCGGTTTTTATAGGAGGTTCATTAAGGACTTTTCTAAAATCTCTAGGCCTCTGACTAATTTATTGCAAAAATATATTCCTTTTGTCTTTGATGATGATTGTGTAGGAGCATTTGAAACACTTAAGAAAGCCTTGATCACTGCACCTATTGTTCAGCCACCTGATTGGAATTTACCTTTGAAATTATGTGCGATGCTAGTGATTATGCTGTAGGTGCTGTTTTAGGGCAAAGAGTCGATAAGAAATTGAATGTTATCCAGTATGCTAGTAAGACTCTTGATACTGCCTAGAGAAATTATGCTACCACTGAAAAAGAGTTCTTAGCAGTTGTGTTTGCATGTGATAAGTTTAGACCTTATATTGTTGATTCCAAAGTTACTATTCACACTGATCATGCTACTATTAAATATCTTATGGAAAAGAAAGATGCTAAGCCTAGACTCATTAGATGGGTTCTCTTGCTCCAAGAATTTGACTTGCATATTATTGATAGAAAGGGAGCTGAGAACCCGTTGGCATAACTTCTCTAGGTTAGAGAATGTTCTTGATGACCCACTGCCTATTAATGATAGTTTTCCTGATGAACAATTAGCGGTTGTCAATGCTTCTCGTACTGCTCCTTGGTATGCTGATTATGCTAATTACATTGTTGCTAAATATATACCGCCTAGTTTCACATACCAACAAAAGAAAAAGTACTTTTATGATTTAAGACATTACTTCTGGGATGATCCACACCTTTATAAAGAAGGAGTAGATGGTATTATTAGATGTTGTGTGCCTGAGCATGAACAGGAACAAATCCCACGCAAGTGTCACTCTGAATCCTATGGAGGACACCACGCTGGAGATAGAACTGCACACAAGGTACTACAGTCTGGTTTTTATTGGCCTACTCTCTTCAAAGATGCTCGTAAGTTTTTCTTATCTTGTGATGAATGTCAAACAATAGGTAACATTAGTAGACGTCAAGAAATGCCTATGAATTATTCTCCTGTTATTGAACCGTTTGATGTTTGGGGCTTTGATTATATGGGACCTTTTCCTGCCTCCAATGGTTATACACATATTTTAGTTGATGTTGATTACGTTACTAAGTGGGTAGAAGCTATTCCAACTAGTAGTTCTGATCATAACACTTCTATTAAAATGCTTAAAGAAGTTATTTTTCCGAGGTTTGGAGTCCCTAGATATCTTATGACTGATGGTGGTTCACACTTTATTCATGGTGCTTTCCGTAAGATGCTTGCTAAGTATGATGTCAATCATAGAATCGCATCTCCTTATCACCCGCAGTCTAGTGGTCAAGTAGAGTTGAGCAATAGAGAGCTCAAATTAATTTTGCAAAAGACTGTGAATAGATCTAGAAAGAATTGGTCCGAAAAACTTGATGATGCATTATGGGCCTATAGAAATGCATACAAAAATCCTATGGGTATGTCTCCATATAAGATGGTTTATGGAAAAGCATGTCATTTACCTCTTGCACTTGAACATAAAGCATATTGGGCTATTCAAGAGCTCAATTATGACTTCAAACTTGCCGGTGAGAAGAGATTGTTTGATATTAGCTCACATGATGAATGGAGAACCCAAGCATATGAGAATGCCAAGCTTTTCAAAGAAAAAGTCAAACGCTAGCATGATAAGAGGATACAAAAGCGTGAGTTTAACGTAGGATATTATGTGTTATAGTTCAACTCTCGTTTAAGATTTTTTGCAGGAAAACTTCTCTCAAAATGGGAAGATCCCTACGTTATCGAGGAGGTCTATCGTTCTGGTGCTATAAAAATCAACAACTTCGAAGGCACAAATCCGAGGGTGGTAAACGGTCAAAGAATTGAACATTATACTTCAGGTAATCCTATCAATGTTGAAACTAATATTATCGAAACCATAACACCTGAGGAATATATAAGGGACACTTTCCAGAACGTTCCAGACCCCGAAAAGGCATAGGTATGTGGTACGGTAAGTAAACCGACTCCAAAACAACTCTAATGGCAATTTTTATCAGTTTTGGATTATTTAAGAATTTTAGGAAGAAAGATGTACCAAAAGGGACATGAGGCTCCCATGAGAGAGGAGGCCCCCCCCCCCATAGGGCGCGCCCCCCTGTCCGTGGGCACCTCGTGTGCCTCCCGGACTCCATTTTCTTGTATGTTACGTATTTTGGTCGGTAAAAATTCATTATATATACTCCCAAGGTTTTGACCACCGTATCACGCAAATATCCTCTGTTTTTGTTTCGAGCTGTTTCCGTTGCAGATTTAGAGCACCATGACTTCTCCCTCCTCCAACAACGAAGACAAGGATGCTTGGCTATTGAAGATAGAGTTGAAAAGAGAGGAACCAGAAGAGATCAACAAGGATGAAGGGATCAAGAAGGCCATGGAGGTTCAAGCTCCGGTGGTGAAAGAAGAAGACATCCCTCAACCTTTACCTAACCTTTTCACTCCAACAGAGATTGAAGCTTTCAAGATGATTGAGTTAGCCCGCATATAGAACAAGTATCTCACACAGGAGAATATTTTGTTGAAGGATCATATTGCTGGGCTCAAGGGCATTATCCGCAAGTTGGAGGATCTATTATGCTCGATGTGCGATTATCCACCGTAATCATCACCACCTCCATCACCTCCAAAGAAATAATCACATGGGTATGGGCCACTAGTAGAAAAAGGGTCATACGTGAAGCACATTAGTGCCGGTTTGAATTTGAGCCGGTACTAATGTATACATTAGTGCCGGTTCGTGGGGCTGATCAATAGCACCGGTTCGTGGCGAACCTTTAGTACCGGTTCATGCCACGAACCGGTACTAAAGAGGCAGTGTCAGCCTGCGGTCAGGCTATGGCCCCACCATCACCATTTAGTGCCGGTTCGTACCACGAACCGGTACTAATGACGTTAATGGCAGGATGTTTTAATTAGTCCCACCTCGCTCCCCTAACAAGCCTTTTACCACCTTAAATATGTTACTTCTCAAACTATCATAAGCACTTGGTCTTCATTGAACTCTATGTGTAGAATTTGTGGCCTCAATATGAGTCTTCATCGGTTTATAAATCGTTGATGACTCATATTGACAATTCAGATTGTACACACAAAGATCATTGATGATCAAAGTATTTTTGATGTTATATGATCATATTGACAATTTAGATCTGTAAAGAAATATAAGATCATGATGTAAATGCTCTTATATTTTTTGCTTCAGATGCACCATTCAAAGCGGCGCCATCAACTTTCAACCATTTCTGCCTTCATTTGCCATAACTGTTTTAAGCGCGCACCTTTAGTACCGGTTGGTGGCTCCAACCGTACTAAAGGGTGACCAGTACTACAGTTGCTTAGGAAGCTGTTTTTAGTCCCACCTCGCCAAGAGAGAGGACTAGGAGCGGTTTATAAGCCCCGAGTGCAGAGACGACGAAGAAGAGGCTCAATGCTCACGTTGTTAGCTTCAAGCCTTCAGAATATGGTAGATTGCACGGAGCTATCGCGCAGTGCAGTTTACACTATTCGAAAGGCTTGAAGCAAATTAACGATCATTGCACCTCTTTTTATTTTTAATAACTTATTTCAACTCCGGACTTCTTCATTATGGCAAAAACTAATTGCACGTCGGCATTTCTTTTTTCAACTTTGGTTATAACTCCAGACTTTGACCATCAAGTATAGCGAAAAGAAAAAATAGCGAAAAGAAAAATAGCAGAAAAGAAAGAAAACTATTGCTGAAAAGAAAAAAACTATATAAAAACTACTCAGAAATAAATAGAACAAAATAAATATAGCAGAAAAGAAAAAACTGCTCAGAAATAAATAGAAGAAAAATAAAGCGAAAAGGAAAAATTATATTTGCTATTTTTCAATCGTTTACAAAATGACCGTGAAATTTAAAATCATGACAAAATGAACTCTGAAAATGTTGAATTTTGGCAAACTAGATGAAAAACTACTCACAAATAAATAGAAGAAAATAAATATAACAGAAAAGAAAAACTATACAAAAACTACACAGAAAGAAATAGAAGGAAAAATAGCAGAAAATAAAAAACTACAAAAAATTAGCGCTGCCTGTGGGCCTGCTAGGCCACAGAGTGCAATTACAGGCCTTAAAGGCCCAGCAGACTCACAGGAAGCGCAAAAATTTAGGCCCACAAGTCTGCTATATAGAGGAGTTCGAATAGGTAGCCGCTGCTGGGTTTATAAACCAGTCTGGCTGCCCTTCGCTGGCGAGGTGGGACTAAACTTTGGGAGTAGCAGCGAGAGGTTTTAGTACCGGTTGGTGGCCCCAACCGGTACTAAAGACTCAACATTTAGTACCGGTTGGAGCCACCAACCGTACTAAAGGCCTGCTCTTCCGCCTCTTTGCAGGCCTTTAGTACGGTTGGTGGCTCCAACCGTACTAAAGGCTCACCCAATATATACAGCACTTACGAAATTTCAGTTACATCTCCCCACTTCTTTCGTCAACCTCTCTCGCGCCCGCTCCGTGTCGCCGCCCGCCGCCGTCGTCGTCGTCGTCCCGCCGTCGCCCGAACGCCGCGCGCCTCGTCCGTAGTCATCCAGCGCCGCCGTCTCGTGACGTATCTCGCTCTCTCTCTCTCGCGTACCGCCGCCGCCGCCGTCCGCCAACGCCAGCGCCTATCGTCCGTCCCGCCGCCGCCCGAACACCGTCGCCGCCGTCCGTCCCCCGCCCGTCTTGCCGGCGCCCCGCTCAAGTCTTGGCGGCGCACGGCTGGCCCCACACACACACACACACACATATACCACACACGCATACACACACACACACATACGTACTAGATTAATGTCGAATGTTAGATTAATGTCGAATGTTAGATGAATTAGCTAGCTAGATAGAAAAATTGTCGAACTAGAGATTAGAACTAGTTCAATAATTAATATAACTAGTTTATTTTTAGTAAGAAATTTAGGTATATGAGAATTGAACTAGTTCAATAATTAATATAACTAGGTTAATGAGTTTTTTTGATTATTTAATGTATTATATATTTTGAGTTTATATAAATGCTAGATTAATATCGAATGTTAGATGAATTAGATAGAAAAGTTAAATATATAGTTATGTCAATTGAATATATAGTTAGATGGACTAATGGACTACTTAGAAAGTGTTTAATGGACTTAGTTAGAACTAGGAAACTTGTTTATTTTTAGTAAGTACTACATTATTCTATTTATAGTAAGTGCTTAGTAGTTGAACTAGTTGATTTAATAAAACTGGTTCATTTTACTATAGAAGTAGTTTATTTTACTATATGATTAGTTGAATAATAATGATCTAATTTAGTCTTTGAATTATGAACGTATAGGAAATGTCATCATCGGAGGACGAAAGTCTCCCGGGGGAGTGCGACTGGTGCCACGGCGATCGAGGTGAGTGCGACAGGCCTCACCGGACGATGGTCGGCGCTTCAGATTAAGCTCGAGGAGACCTTCGTTGAAACGTGCATAGCAACGACGACAAGTGTTTTTTTCATAATTAAGCATGACTTCAACTATTTCAACGTGTAATTTTCATCTTTTACAATTCGAGTATAGTTAATCCCATGCCATGCAAGACGCTATGTCTTGGAGAGGATGGATTTTGAAGACCATGAAAATTTTGAAACGAAGAAAATTCACCTAAGGACCCATCATGATGTGGATTTTGAAGTAAAGTTGTATAATGCTGAGAGCGTAACCCATTTTGGTTGCAAAAATTGGGAAGCATTTTGCAAATTGTATGGTTTTGATGAGGGTATGCTTGTCACCATGGATCTTGGTGATCCTGAAATCGAGCGAGACAATATGGACATTTGGGTCCTTGTTGATACTCCTCCAGTTCTACCGCTATGTGAGTTTCTCAAACATAGTTAATTATTAATAGAACTTATATTGTTCATTTCAAAATAGTTGACAGCTTATTTCCATTGACAGCTTATTTTGAAGTATCAAAGAATGTGCGTAAGATGGTAGATAGAACTTACTACACCGATGGCTCTGAGTTAACTTACAAGGAGAAAACTCATCTGGTTGGATTTTGTAATGATATTGAGAATTACAATATCTACAATCGAACTCCTCAACATTATGGTCAATACGTGCCACTAGTGCACGTGTTGAACTCTGATAACTACCATGGAGATGCCACGTAAGTTTTATTACTATTACGACATCCGTGCATCTTTTGCATACTTCTAAAACTAGTACATCATTGCTAACTACGAAGTTATTACTATGTTTTCAACAGAGAATCCCAGAGGATTGTGTGCCTCATTTGATGTATCGAAATGGCGGCAGCCTTCGTGTTTTGAACATATATCCAGGTCATCCTCTGAATCTCAACTGTCCATACCAGATTTCTAAAACAAGTGGAGAGATGACAATCAAAGGATGGAAAAAATGTATGGACAGTCGTAAGGAGCTTCATGGAAGCAAAAGGAAGCGAGGCGCAAGAATTGGAGACAGGATGATCTCCATTCTTCATAATGGAGAGTCGGGGTCTATATTGTTTTATGCTATTTTACCTTAAGTGTGTTTAGGTCCGATCCTACGATCATGATGATCATGTGCTAAGAACAATTATGTAGGGTTGGGTTCGATGACTATGAGGATGATGATCGTATGACTTATTATTAATAACGAGTAGAAGTTGTATGATGATGCTTGATTAATTAGCTAGTAGGACTTGTTATTATATATGATGATGTATGATGCGAGCATGCATGAGTTATTATATATATATCTGCGGGTGAAACGAAAAAGAATTAAAATGGAAAACACAAAATTAAATGAAAAGAAATTATAAAACCAAAACCCCCAAACATTTTAGTACGGTTGGTGTTACCAACCGGTACTAAAACTCCTGCCCCGGAGCTGGCTCGTGCCACGTGGTTGCCCTTTAGCACCGGTTCGTGCTGAACCGGTACTAAGGGGGGGGGGGGCCTTTAGTGACCACACTTTAGTGCCGGTTATGTAACCGGCACTAAAGGGCCTTACGAACCGGTGCTATTGCCCTGTTCTGCACTAGTGGGCACTCCCCTTGGCAACTGCCAAACATGGGGGAGGTGCCCCGGTATCGTATCACCATCACACTCTTATCTTTACCGCTTTATTTAGTTCGATACTTTTAGTAGTATCTTGATCTAGTAGATTGAAGTTTTGATATCAAGAAGTTTTGAGTTTTGCATTGTGATCTCTTTATGTAAGCGAGTCTGTGTGCTATCTATAATAAAGATTAATGTTGAGTCAAGGGCTTTGCTATGTTGCTATGATCTTGAGAAGGTAGAAAGAACAAAAGAGTTCATATTGATCTTATGGATAGTGATAACTTCACATATAGAAAGTATGAGGCATAAAAATTGTCGAGAGTTGATGAACGTAGCCTTGGTCATCGTTGCAATTAATAGGAAGTGATAAGGAAAGAGGGGTTCACATATAAATATATTATCTTGGACATCTTTTATGATTGTGAAGCACTCATTTAGTATGACATGCTAAAAGAGTTAATGTTGGACAAGGAAGACAACGTAATGGTTTATGTTTTCCGACATCTCAGTTAAAGTATATTGTCATTGACCTTCCAAACATGTTGAGCTTGCCTTTCCCCCTCATGCTAGCCAAATTCCTTGCACCAAGTAGAGATACTACTTGTGCTTCCAAATTCCCTCAAACCCAGTTTTGCCATGAGAGTCCACCATACCTACCTATGGATTGAGTAAGATCCTTCAAGTAAGTTTCATCGGTGCAAGCAATAAAAATTGCTCTCTAAATATGTATGACTTATTAGTGCAGAGAAAATAAACTTTGTGCGAACTTGTTGTGGAAGTAATAAAAGTGACGAACTGCATAATAAAGGTCCACATACAAGGGGCAATATAAAGTGACGTTCTTTTGCACTAAGACTTTATGCATCAACCCTAAACGCGCATGACAACCTCTGCTTCAGTCTGAGATGGGCCTATCTTTTCCTTTATGTTTTACTTTATGCTTGAGTCAAGGTGATTCTCACCTTTCCCTTTTTATTTTTATCCTTTGGCAAGCTCCTCGTGTTTGAAAGATCATGATACATATATCCAATTGGATGTAAGTTGGCATAGGCTATTATTGTTGAAATCACCTAAAGGTCAATACGTTGGGACGCAACACAATAAGCCCCTATCTTTCTCAGTGTCCGGCTGAAGCTCTATAACCACAAGTATTGCGTGAGTGTTAACAATTATAGGGGACTACGAGATAGTTGAGTATGTGAGCTTGCTGAAAGGCTCTATTATTGTCTCTTTCTGATGTTACGATAAATTGCAATTGCTTCAATGACTAAGATTATAGTTTATTAGTTCCCGATGAAGTTTATGAACCATACTTGACATTGTGAATTGCTTATTACTTTAGCATAGGAAATCATATGAAAAAATCCATATATGTTGCTGTTATTAGAATGAACATGATGCCCTCATGTCCGTATTTTATTTTTATCGACGCCTCGATCTCTAAACATGTGGACATATTTTTCGATTTCGGCTTCCGCTTGAGGACAAGCGAGGTCTAAGCTTGGGGGAGTTGATACGTCCATTTTGCATCATGCTTTTATATCAATATTTATTGCATCATGGGATGTTATTACACATTATATCTCAATACTTATGGCTATTCTCTCTTATTTTACAAGGTTTACCATGAAGAGGGGAATGCTTGCACTGAATTCTGGCCGAAAAGGAGCAAACGTTGGAAACCTATTCTGCACAACTCCAAAAGTCTTGAAACTCCACGAAACAACTTTTTGGATGTAAAAAGAATTTATGAGTGAAAGAAATAGGCCAGGGGGCCCACACCCTGTCCAGGAGACAGGAGGGCGCCCCCCTGTAGGGCGCGGCCCTCTATCTCCTGGGCCCCTTTGTGGGCCTCCGGCGTCCATCTTCTGGTATATCATCACTTTCACCCTGGAAAAAATCTTGGGCAAGCTTACGGGACGAAACTCCGCCGCCACGAGGCGGAACCTTGGTGGAATCAATCTAGGGCTCTGACGGAGCTGTTCTGCTGGGGACACTTCCCTCCGGGAGGGGGAAATCATCACCAACGTCATCACCAACGATCCTCTCAGCGAGAGGGGTCAATCTCCATCAACATCTTCACCAGCACCATCTCCTCTCAAAACCCTAGTTCATCTCTTGTATCCAATCTTGTATCAAAACCACAAATTGGTACCGTGGGTTGCTAGTAGTGTTGATTACTCCTTGTAGTTGATGCTAACTGGTTTACTTGGTGGAAGATCATATGTTCAGATCCTTTATGCATATTATTACTCCTCTGATTATGAACATGAATATGCTTGGTGAGTAGTTACGTTTGTTCACGAGGACATGGGTGAAGTCTTGCTATTAGTAGTCATGTGAATTTGGTATTCGCTCGATATTTTGATGAGATGTATGTTGTCTTTCCTCTAGTGGTGTTATGTGAATGTTGACTACATGACACTTCACCATTATTTGGGCCTAGAGGAAGGCATGGGAAGTAATAAGTAGATGATGGGTTGCTAGAGTGATGAAGCTTAAACCCTAGTTTATCGTTGTTTCGTTAGGGGTTGATATGGACCCATATGTTTAATGTTGTGGTTAGGTTTACCTTAATACTCCTTTTTGTAGTTGTGGATGCTTGCAATAGGGGTTAATCATAAGTGGGATGCTTGTCCATGTTACGGCAGTACCCAAGTACCGGTCCACCCACATATCAAATTATCAAAGTACCGAACGCGAATCTTATAAACGTGATGAAAACTAGCTTGACGATAATTCCCAATGTGTCCTCGGGAGCTCCTTCTTCATTATTAGAATTTGTCCAGGCTTATCCTTTGCTACATAAAGGATTGGGCCACCATGCTGCACTTTATTTACTTTATTTACTTTTTGCTCGTTACTATTTATCTTATCACAAAACTATCTATCACCTACTATTTCAGTGCTTGCTGAGAAAACCTTACTGAAAACCTCTTATCATTTCCTTCTGCTCCTCGTTGGGTTTGACACTCTTACTTATCGAAAGGACTACGATAGATCCCCTATACTTGTGGGTCATCAGGGTCCTAATGGAAACTAAGGGATATTAAGGCCTCCTTTTAATAGATAACCGGAACAAAGCAATAGCACATAGTGAATACATGAACTCCTCAAACTATGGTCATCACCGAGAAGTATCCCGATTATTGTCACTTCGGGGTTGTCGGATCATAACACATAATAGGTGACTATAGACTTGCAAGATAGGATCAAGAACACACATATATTCATGAAAACATAATAGGTTCAAATCTGAAATCATGGCACTCCGGGCCTAGTGACAAGCATTAAGCATAGCAAAGTCATAGCAACATCAATCTCAGAACATAGTGGATACTAGGGATCAAACCCTAACAAAACTAACTCGATTACATGATAAATCTCATCCAAACCATCACCGTCCAGCAAGCCTACGATGGAATTACTCACGCACGTTGGTGAGCATCATGAAATTAGTGATGGAGGATGGTTGATGATGATGACGGCGACGAATCCCCCTCTCCGGAGCCCCGAACGGACTCCAGATCAGCCCTCCCGAGAGGTTTTAGGGCTTGGCGGCGGCTCCGTATCGTGAAACGCGATGATTTCTTCTCTCTGGTTTTTTTCTCTCCAAAAGCAAATATATAGAGTTGGAGTTGGCGTCGGAGGGTCTTTAGGGGGGCCCACGAGGTAGGGGGCGCGCCCTGGAGGGGGGGCGCCCCCCACCCTCATGGAGAGGGTGTGGGCCCCCTGGTCTTCATCTTTGGCAAGGATTTTTTATTATTTTTTCTAAGATGTTCCGTGGAGTTTAGGTCATTCCGAGAACTTTTGTTTTCTGCACATAAAACAACATCATGGCAATTCTGTTGAAAACAGCGTCAGTACGGGTTAGTTCCATTCAAATCATACAAGTTAGAGTCCAAAACAAGGGAAAAGTGTTTGGAAAAGTAGATACGACGGAGACGTATCAACTCCCCCAAGCTTAAACCCTTGCTTGTCCTCAAGCAATTCAGTTGACAAACTGAAAAAGAAAAAGAAAAACTTTTACAAACAATGTTTGCTCTTGTTGTTGTAAATATGTCAAGCCAGCATTCAAGTTTTCAGCAAAGATTATAACTAACCACATTTGCAATAATTCTCGGGTCTCATTTTTACTCATATCAATGGCATAATCAACTAGCGGGTCATAATAATAAATCTCGGATGACAACACTTTCTCACAACAATCACAATATGATATAACAAGATGGTATCTCGCTAGCCCTTTCTGAGACTGCAAAACATAAATGCAGAGCACCTTTAAACATCAAGGACTGACTAGACATTGTAATTCATGGTAAAAGAGATCTAATCATAGTCATACCCAATATAAATTAATAGTAATGAATGCAAATGACAGAGGCGCTCTCCAGCTAGTGCTTTTTAATAGGAGGGTGATGACTCAACATAAAAGTAAATAGATAGGCCCTTCGCAGAGGGAAGCAAGGATTTGTAGACGTGCCAGAGCTCGGTTTTGAAATAGAGAGAAATAATATTTTGAGCGGTATACTTTCATTGTCAACATAACAACTAAGAGATGGCGATATCTTCCATGCTACACACATTATAGGCGGTTCCCAAACAAAATGGTAAAGTTTATACTCCCCCTCCACCAACAAGCATCAATCCACGGCTTGCTCGAAACAACGAGTGCCTCCAACAAACATCAGGTCCCAGGGGGAGTTTTGTTTGCAATTATTTTGATTTAGTTTGCATAAAGCATGGGACTGGGCATCCCGGTGACCTGCCATGTTCTCGTGAGTGAGGAGCGGAGTCCACTCCTCTTGAGAATAACCCGCCTAACATGGAAGATAAGGACAGCCATAATTGATACATGAGCTATTCGAGCATACAATACAGAATGTTTATTTGAAGGTTTAGAGTTTGGCACATACAAATTTACTTGGAACGGCAGGTAGATACCGCATATAGGAAGGTATAGTGGACTCATATGGAATAACTTTGGGGTTTAAGGGATTGGATGCACAAGCAGTATTCCCGCTTAGTATAAGTGAAGGCTAGCAAAAGACTGGGAAGCGACCAACTAGAGAGCGACAACAGTCATGAACTATATGTGTGAACATGTGCCAAGTCAAGTCACTTAAATCATTCAAAGGAGGATACCACCCCACTATACCACATCACAACCATTTTAATAGCATGTTGGCACGCAAGGTAAACCATTATAACTCATAGCTAATCAAGCATGGCATAAGCAACTATGATCTCTAATTGTCATTGCAAACATGTTTATTCATAATAAGCTGAATCAGGAACGATGAACTCATCATATTTACAAAAACAAGAGAGGTCGAGTTCATACCAGCTTTTCCCATCTCAGTCAGTCCATCATATATCATCATAATTGCCTTTCACTTGTACGACCGAACGATGTGAACAATAATAAGAGTGCACGTGCATTGGACTAAGCTGGAATCTGCGAGCATTCAATTAGTAGGAGAAGACAAGGCAATATCGGCTCTTGGTTAAATAAACAATAATGCATATAAGAGCCACTTCAACAATTTAATCATAGTCTTCTCCTATCGACCCCCAAAGAAAAGAAAAGAAATAAAACTATTTACACGGGAAAGCTCCCAACAAGCAAAAGAAGAAGAGGAAATCTTTTTTGGGTTTTCTTTTTAATTATTACTACTACAACAGGAAAAGTAAACTAACTAGAAGCTATTACTAATTTTTTTTGTTTTTCTTAAAGTTTATTAAACACACAAGAAGAAAGCAGGAAAAAGAAAATAAACTAGCATGGATATTACAGTGAAAGAGTATGAGCACCGACATCTAGCAATGAGTGTGTGTGAACATGAATGTAATGTCGGTGGGAAATACGTACTCCCCCAAGCTTAGGCTTTTGGCCTAAGTTGGTTCATTGCCAAGGATGGCCTGGCGGATACCCGTAGGTGTAGCTGGGGTCGTACTGCGATGCAGCGGTTATCGCCTCCTGAGCTGCAGCGTGGCGTCGAGCTGCCTCCCTCTCCTCTTGTACTCATCTGCCTCCTCTCTGGTAATAACATGTCTTCCTTTTGTCTGAGAATCAAAGAAGGCAGGAGCAGGAAGAGTAATACGAACAACATGCCGTTTGTTAAAGATTAGTCGATACTGGAGAGGTGATTCAGTCCTCTCGACAAACTGGTGGGAAACCATAGAATCAAAGTCTAAATAAGTAGGGGGAAACTCCATATCACCCTCACGGATGTCTATCTCAAGAAAATTAGCTAAGCGGGTTGCATAAATTCCTCCAAAGAAATCTCCGTTATATCTATTATGATGCAACCTACGAGCTACAATGGCTCCCATATGATAAGATTGGTCTCCTAACACAGCACTCCTGAGAATGCTAAGGTCAGGGACACACATGTGACATTCTTCATCCTGAGCATTTATGCACCTACCTATGAAGAGAGCAAAATAATGTATAGCAGGAAAGTGAATGCTCCCTATAGTGGCTTGAGTTATATCTCTAGATTCCCCCACAGTTATACTAGCAAGAAAGTCTCTAAATTCAGATTTACGGGGATCAACAGTACTACCCCAATGTGGGAGTTTGCAAGCAGAAGTAAAGTCCTCTAAGTCCATGGTATAATATTTGTCATAAAGATCAAACATGACTGAAGGAGAATAACGCGAAGATGAAAATTCAAACCTCCTCACAAATGACCTAGTGAGATCATGATACTGTGGGCATTTGTCTGCCTCGAAGTCCACAAGACCGGCGTTACACAAATATGCGTTAAATTCTTCTTTGATTCCCGCTCGATCCATAAAAAATTTCGAAGGCCATTCACAGGGCCTCACGGGAGCGTCCCTTGGGGGCTCCTCATCAGCATCGCGCATTGCAAGCCTAGGGCCTTTCTTCCTTGAAGAACCACCTTGGAACATCTTCCTAAACATATTGTTTTCTATGAAAACTTCTGAAATTTTTAGTAACTTCAAACAAAAGTGAACCAACTTCAATAAAATTGATAGCAACTACTCCTACAAGTGCCTAGAGCCTATATCATGCATTAGAACTACTTGTAACCATATAAATTTGACATGCAAGCTCAAGAACATGGTCACCTATGCAGCACAAATTTGCAATGAATAAAGCACTAGAACAAAAACTAATTGGACCAATGGAGGAGTCACATACCAAGGAACAATCTCCCCAAGCAGTTTTGTGAGAGGTGCTTTGAGCAAGGAGATCAAAAATCACAGCAACGTGGGCTGGAACTCGTGTTTGAGCCAGATATTCGTGTTTGTGGGAGGAATAGGAAGGAGATGGGTGCAGGAATAAGTGGAGGAGGGCCACCGTGGGCCCATGAGGCAGGGGGCGAGCCCTGGGGGGTAGGGCGTGCCCTCCACCCTCGTGGCCAGGTGGCAGCTTGCTACGTCTTGAGCTTGCGTTGGTTTTCCTCGAAGAGGAGAGGGTGATGCAGCAAGTGTAGCGTAAGTATTTCCCTCAGTTTTGAGAACCAAGGTATCAATCCAGTAGGAGGCTCCTCAAAAGTCCCATGCACCTACACAAACAAACGGAGAACTCGCAACCAACGCAATAAAGGGGTTGTCAATCCCTTCACGGCCACTTGCAAAAGTGAGATCTAATAAAGATAGCAAGGTAAGATAAATATATTTTTGGTATTTTGTAATATAGATGCAAAAAGTAAAGATGCAAATAAAAGTAGATTGGAAGCAAATATGATAAGAGATAGACCCGGGGGGCATAGGTTTCACTAGTGGCTTCTCTCAAGATAGCATAAGTATTACGGTGGGTGAACAAATTACTGTCGAGCAATTGATAGAAAAGCACATAGTTATGAGATTATCTAGGCATGATCATGTATATAGGCATCACGTCCATAACAAGTAGACCGACTCCTGCCTGCATCTACTACTATTACTCCACACATCGACCGACTCCTGCCTACATCTCGAGTATTAAGTTCATAAGAACAGAGTAACGCATTAAGCAAGATGACATGATGTAGAGAGATAAACTCATGCAATATGATATAAACCCCATCTTGTTATCCTCGATGGCAACAATACAATATGTGCCTTGCAACCCTTTCTGTCACTGGGTAAGGACACCGCAAGATTGAACCCAAAGCTAAGCACTTCTCCCATGGCAAGAAAGACCAATCTAGTAGGCCAAACCAAACTGATAATTCGAAGAGACTTGCAAAGATAACTCAATCATACATAAAAGAATTCAAAGAAGATTCAAATATTATTCATAGGTAAACTTGATCATAAACCCACAATTCATCGGATCTCCACAAACACACCGCAAAAAGAGTTTACATCCAATAGATCTCCACAAGAGAGGGGGAGAACATTGTATTGAGATCCGAAAAGAGAGAAGAAGCCATCTAGCTAATAACTATGGACCCGTAGGTCTGTGGTAAACTACTCACAACTCATCGGAGGGGCAAGGATGTTGATGTAGAGGCCCTCCGTGGTTGATTCCCCCTCCGGCAGAGTGCCGGCGAAGGCTCCAAGATGGGATCTCGCGGATACAGAAGGTTACAGCGGTGGAAATTGTGTTTCGTGGTGCCCCTGGATGTTTTCGAGTGCGTGGGTATATATAGGAAGAAGAAGTACGTCGGTGGCGCTGAGGGCCCACGAGACAGGGGGCGCGCCCTACAGGGGGGCGCGGCCTCCTATCTCGTGGCTGCCTCGGCTGCTTCTTGACTTGCACTCCAAGTCCTCCGGATCACGTTCGTTCCAAAAATCACGCTCCCGAAGGTTTCATTCCGTTTGGACTCCGTTCGAAATACTGAAATAGGCAAAAAAAACACCAATATGGGCTGGGCCTCCGGTTAGTAGGTTAGTCCCAAAAATGATATAAATGTGTAAAATAAAGCTCATAAACATCCAAAAGGGGTAATATAATAGCATGGAACAATCAAAAATTATAGATACGTTGGGGACGTATCAAGCATCCCCAAGCTTAATTCCTGCTCGTCCTCGAGTAGGTAAATGATAAAAAGAGAATTTTTTATGTGGAATGCTACCTAGCATAATTCATAATGTAATTTTCTTTACTGTGGCATGAATGTTCAGATCCAAATGAATACAAAATAAAAGTTCATATTGATAAAAGAAATAGTAATACTTCAAGCATACTAATCAAAGTAATCATGTCTTCTCAAAATAACATGGCAAAAGAAAGTTCATCCCTACAAAATCATATAGTTAGGTTATGCTTCATTTTTGTCACATAAAGATGTTCCCAACTTCTATACCCCCGATGACAAGCCAAGCAATTGTTTCATACTTAAATAATCTCAAACTTTTTCAACCTTCACGCAGTACATGAGCGTGAGCCATGGATATAGCACTATGGGTGGGGAATAGAATATGATGATGGGGATTGTGTGGAGAAGACAAAAAAGAGAAAGTCTCACATTGACGAGGATAATCAACGGGCTATGGAGATGCCCATCAATTGATGTCAACATGAGGAGTAGGGATTGCCATGCAACGGATGCACTAGAGCTATAAATGAATGCTCACCAAAAGAAAACTAGTGGGTGTGCATCCAACTTGCTTGCTCACGAAGACCTAGGGCATTTGAGGAAGCCCATCATAGGAATATACAAGCCAATTTCTATAATGAAAAATTCCCACTAGTATGAAAAAGACAACTTATGAGACTCACTATATGAAAAACATGGTGCTACTTTGAAGCACAATATATGAGACTCACTACATGAAGAACAAGGTGCTACTTTGAAGCACAAGTGTGGAAAAAGAGATAGTAACATTGCCCTATTTTTTTTCTTTTTTTTCTTTCTTTTCTTTTTTTCTTTTTTTTTTGGGCCTTTCTTTTTTTTTGGCCTTTCTTATTTTTTTCATTTTTTTCTTTGGGCAATGCTCTAATAATGATGATCATCACACTTCTATTGATTACAACATATGAATTACAACTCGAAACTAGAACAAGATATGACTCTATATGAATGCCTCCGGCGGTGTACCGGGATGGTTCAATGAATCAAGAGTGACATGTATGAAAAATAATGCATGGTGGCTTTGCCACAAATACGATGTCAACTACATGATCATGCAATGGCAATATGACAAAAGTAAAGTATGTCATGATGATGATGAACGGAACAGTGGAAAGTTGCATGGCAATATATCTCGGAATGTCTATGGAAATGCCATAATAGGTAGGTATGGTGGCTGTTTTGAGGAAGATATAGGGAGGTTTATGTGTGATAGAGCGTATCGTATCACGGGGTTTGGATGCACCGGCGAAGTTTGCACCAACTCCCAAGGTGAGAAAGGGCAATGCACGGTACCGAAGAGGCTAGCAAAGGCGGAAAGGTAAAAGTGCATATAATCCATGGACTCAACATTAGTCAAAAGAACTCATATACTTATTGCAAAAATTTAGAAGTCATCAAAAAATCAAGTACTACGCGCATGCTCCTAGTGGGATAGCTTGGTAGGAAAATACCATCGCTCGTCCCCGACCGCCACTCATAAGGATGCACACGCCATGTACACTTCATGTTTCTAATTTGTTACACAACTTTAACCATACGTGCATGCTACGGGACTTGCTAACTTCAACACAAGCATTCTTTGAATTCATAATCACCCAACTAGCATGACTTTAGTATCACTACCTCCATATCTCAAAACAATTATCAAGTATCAAGTTGATCATAGCATCCAATTTACTTCCTATGATAGTTTTTATTATACCCAACTTGGATGCTCATCATTCTAGGACCAACTTTATGACCATAGCAAATACCATGATGTTCTAAAAGACTCTCAAGATAATATAAGTGAAGCATGAGAGACTAGCAATTTCTTCAAAATTAAGACACCACCATGCTCTAAAAGATATAAGTGAAGCACTAGACCAAAAACTATCAAGCTCAAAAGATATAAGTGAAGCACATAGAGTATTCTAGCAAATTCTAATCAAATAGGCTTCTCCCAAAAGGTGTGTACAGCAAGGATGATTGTGGTAAACTAAAAATCAAATACTAATATAATACACGACGCTCCAAGCAAAACACATATCATGTGGCGAATAAAAATATAGCTCCAAAGTAAAGTTACCAATGAACAAAGACGAAAGAGGGGATGCCTTCCCGGGGCATCCCCAAGCTTAGGCTTTTGGATATTCTTGAATATCTTGGGGTGCCTTGGGCATCCCCAAGCTTAGGCTCTTGCCACTCCTTATTTCATAGTCCATAAAAGATTTACCCAAAACTTTAAAACTTCACAACACAAAACTCAACAGGAAATCTTATAAGCTCCGTTAGTGAAAGAAAACAAAACCACCACATAAGGTACTGTAATGAACTCATTATTTATTTATTTTGGTGTTGAACCTACTGTATTCCAACTTCTTTATGGTTCATATACTATTTTATTGGCCATAGATGCATTGAAATAAGCAAACAACACACGAAAAACAGAATCTGTCAAAACAGAACAGTCTGTAGTAATCTGTAACTAACGCAAACTTCTGGAACTCAAAAAATTCAGAAAAAGTAGGAAGACATAGGAAATTTGTTTATTGATCAGCAGAAATTGGAATCACTATTTTATCACGTTCTGGTGATTTTTAACAATTGTTTTCGTGAACCGAAAGTTTCTGGAAATTACAGCAAGATCAAATAACTATCATCCAAGAAGATCCTATAGGTTTAACTTGGCACAAACACTAATTAAAACATAAAACCACATCTAAACAGAAGGTAGATGTCTCCTGCAACTCTTTTTTCTGCTGTGTGAGAATGTGTACAGTGCTTGAATGCTCCAGGCATGCCATCTTGTTATCATGCTGGCTATGCTCATACATAAGCCACAGCTTATGTATAGCATGCTGCAGATGCTCTGGCCAATGCTCATCTGCCCACTGCACTAATCCACAATTTCGAACACCCTACAATACAAAAATTCAGTTCAAAACTACAGACATTACTTACAGATTTAGTTACATAGTTGATTCAGTTAATGTACCAGAATCAGATTCATTTAATGATGAATCATTATGAAAACTACAACTAAGAACAGTTCCTATGATCCCTAGAACTAAATTCAGTAAATATGAACCCTAGAACATGAACAGTATCTATGAACCCTAGAACATGAATAGTACCTATGAACCCTAGAACATGAACAAGAATTGGAATGCTGCAAACAAAACTTGAAACTTACTTCGGTGGCACAGGCAATGAACCTCCTACCAGTGCTTATCCCCTCAAATGCAACATATTTCCTCCCTGGATTCCCATGCTCACAAATCACATTCAAGTCGTCAGCAAGACCCTCGAACGACGACTCATCAATTGTAGCTAGGATATGAGAAATCCAACAAAAACTTGTTCAAATCGAGCAATGTTGAACCCTAGAAACCCTAGAACACAAATGAGCAACAAGGTTCTGACCTTGAGAGGGGAGTCGTCGGAGGAAATGTACTGCGCGGCGGAGCCCTCAGTGCTCTCACTGTCACTCCAGGACACCATGGCGGACGGCTGCCGGCGGCGACCGGAGAGGGGAGGAGCAAATGGGAGGGGAGCGAGCGAGCGTGGGAGCAGAGAGGAGAGCGAACGAGATCTGGTCGGGCGTGGGCGGTCTGTCTCTGCCGACCCGACCGCGTCTGTCTTAAGCAAACGGCGCCGTCAGCGCGTCCGTTACGCCACATCACGCATATTGGGCCCCACCTGTCAGCGTGTGTTGATGCTGTTGGTGTAAGGACATCTTTAAAGTGGATCCTTAAATCTTCCGCAAGGGTCCGGCCCGCGATGAACGGATGCAGTTTGCCATCCAACATAGTCCTGTATAGGTCTGCCGACGCGTAGGGGTCTGTTTTCAGTAAGAGAGAAATACAAACCCTACAAATTTGTGGGGCGTCTCCAAACTCTGAACTTATATCTTGTTTCGCTAGTTTGTTCAACCCCTATGCTGCATATTATGACAATCCCTTTCTTTTGTGACAATCATAGTTTTTTTTTGCGGGGTGAAAACAAGTTTTATTTCAAAATTATAAAGTTATAGTGTAGATGCGAGAATTCCTCGGTACATGGAGGCCCGATGTGTAAGCAAACAATGTGCTACATTCAATACGACTATACCTCGCTAAACAATCTGCCACTCTATTATCTACTCCCTCCGTAAACTAATATAATAGCGTCTAGATCACTACTTTAGTAAATGCTTTTATATTAGTTTACAGAGGGAGTACTATTATGAGAACAATGAAGCTTTTGCGAAATAAACTCCTGAACCTATGGTAATGCTAGAATCTCCAACGCCAGATGTCCATATGAAGAGTTGGAGACCAGACTAGACCCTTCGTATTAGATGGAATAATCAGAGCCGACATATATCCAAACCTTAGGTTGCCTTGTATTTGCATGGCAATTCCAGGTTCCTTCCATCACGATAGTCCCAACAAAATGGAACGGGCCGATACCGAAGGCAAAATCACGCGGCTTGCCTTGGAAGGAACCTGCCTGCAGATTAAACCCTCCATACCCGTGGGATGTGGGCCGTTGGCGATATATACACACACATCCTTCCCGAGATTCACGTACGTCTCCATCCATCTATCGATTTGGAGCCAACAACCATATCATCGATCGATCCCGAGATTCCTTCCGCCTCTCCGTCCGTCGTCATCGAGTTCACGCCGAAAGGTACGGGAGTTAGCTGTTGATCTTGTCTGTAGCAGACTTGAACGTAGTACTCCATTATAGGTTGCATAATTAATTGATCACCGTCCGTCAATGGGTTAATTAAGTTTTGTTTTGTTCATTGTCGGATCATCCATAGCTGGAACCCCCAATTGCTGATGCTTTTTGCTCTCATTCAATTCACCAGATGAAGCTCTTTGTCGAGACCTTCATCGGTACCATGATCAGCATCAACGTCGACCCGTCTGACACCATCAACGTCGTCAAGGCCAAGATTCAGGATCAACAGCGCCTTACCTTTGGCGAGGACGAGCTGGAAGACAAACGCACAGTGGCTGATTACGGCATCAAGGATGAATCCACTATTCGCCTCCATCTGCGTTGCCTGAGAAGGAAGATCCGAATTTATCTCAAAGGGTTGACTGGCAAGACCACCACGCATCATTTCGAGAACCTGGACACCATCGCTTGTGTCAAGGCCATGATCCAGGACAGAGACGGCATTCCTACCGACTACCAGAAGCTCATCTATGCCGGGAAACACCTAGAAGATGACCGCACCATGGATGACTATGCCATCCAGGACGACGCCACATTTCACCTCGTGCTCCGTCTCTGATCATGCAGTGGCCAATGCCCAAGAGCTGGAATTCCCCAAGAGTGAGTACCTAGCTAGTCCAAGTGCGTAACCTATTTTCCGCCCATTGTCCTCTATGGCATCGGCCAAGTCCTCTAGTTTTTTTTCTTTTCTTTTCTATGAGAAAGTCCAGTCCAATCCAGTGGTGTACGACGGTCATTACGAAGCACAAGAGTATGCATTAACTTGTCCAAAGCATTTACTACTATACAAGCACTATGTTTTCATTCTCTGCCAGCGCTAGCTACTGCGTCTAGTTTGGTAGCTTTGTGTGTTATATATGAATATGGAGACAGAATTATATATATGTTGTCACATCACTAGTAGAAAACAGGGCTTTCGTCCAGGCCAGTTTAGCCCATTAGTCCCGGTTCAATCCAGAACCGGGAGGTTCGTGAGCCCAGGGGGCCGGCCGGGCCACGTGGGCCATTGGTCCCGGTTCGTCCGGACCTTTTGGTCCCGGTAGGTGGGACGAACCGGGACCAATGGTCCTGGCTCCTGGCCCACCACTATTGGTCCCGGTTGGTGGCTTGAACTGGGATCAAAGGCTTCCCTTTAGTCCCGGCTCATGCCACCAACCGGGGCTAACGGTGCTGCCTATATATAGCCCCTCGCGCAAGAGCAGAGCACACTGCTCTGTTTTTTCTGGCCGAGGGAGAGAGGGCTTGGTGGTGCTCTAGCTCACCTCCTATGCACACAAGGTGTTCGATGGAATGCCCGAGCCACACTACTTAAGGTTTCTCCTCTCCAAGCTCGACTGCCAAGCTTCATTTTCCTCAATATTTATCTAGGTTTAGCGGTCCGTCACGCCCCGTCCCCGTCTTCATCGCCGTCGATCACCCGCGCCGATCTCATCGCCGGCGCCACCGTGGTGAGCCTCTTGTTCTTATCTTCTTTCTGAAAGGAAAAATATTATTACTTGTTTGTTTAGATAGATACTTGTATTATTTTCTTACTTTTATTATTGCATCTTATATAGTGCGATGGTTTTGGTATCCGCCCCCGTCGGCCCTCGTCCTGTCTATGATTCGGATGTGGTATATATTATCTTTTCATAACTATTGGTTCATTTATTGTTTATGAAAATTATGCCGACCAACGTGACATAGATTTTATTTATCTAGCAGGTTGTTGAACCGGAAATTCCAACCGACCCTATTGTCGAGAGGTTAAATTTAGTTGAAGAAGAAAACAATTTCTTGAAGGAAAAAATAAAAAAACTTGAGGAGGAGAAGATGATATTGGAGTTGCATGTTGCGGATGTCGTCGATGATCACAAGATCAAGATGGATGCAATGCGCTTGAAGATGAGAAAGTTTAGAAAATATGCCATTCATACCGAGGCTTGGTATCATTATGCCGCTGGATCAGTTGTTACCTTGGTTGCGATTATGATCGTATGTTTTCGCATTGAAATGTTTTACATAGTTTCAATGTATGGTTTAATTAATTTAGATGCTCTGCAGAGCTTTATGTTGTTAGATGAGAACTATGTATGTACTTTGGTTTTTTATGTGATGATGAACTTCTATTAATTTGGTCACTTAATTATCTATTCATGATGTTCTGTAATAATTTTTGTCACACTTAATTATATATAATGCACGCAGATGAACCGGCAATGGATGTACGGTGACAGACACACCTCCGAGTACATTAAGGGCGTGCATGATTTTTATGTGGAATGCTACCTAGCATAATTCATAATGTAATTTTCTTTACTGTGGCATGAATGTCCAGATCCAAATGAATACAAAATAAAAGTTCATATTGATAAAAGAAATAGTAATACTTCAAGCATACTAATCAAAGTAATCATGTCTTCTCAAAATAACATGGCAAAAGAAAGTTCATCCCTACAAAATCATATAGTTAGGTTATGCTTCATTTTTGTCACATAAAGATGTTCCCAACTTCTATACCCCCGATGACAAGCCAAGCAATTGTTTCATACTTAAATAATCTCAAACTTTTTCAACCTTCACGCAGTACATGAGCGTGAGCCATGGATATAGCACTATGGGTGGGGAATAGAATATGATGATGGGGATTGTGTGGAGAAGACAAAAAAGAGAAAGTCTCACATTGACGAGGATAATCAACGGGCTTTTGAGATGCCCATCAATTGATGTCAACATGAGGAGTAGGGATTGCCATGCAACGGATGCACTAGAGCTATAAATGAATGCTCACCAAAAGAAAACTAGTGGGTGTGCATCCAACTTGCTTGCTCACGAAGACCTAGGGCATTTGAGGAAGCCCATCATAGGAATATACAAGCCAATTTCTATAATGAAAAATTCCCACTAGTATGAAAAAGACAACTTATGAGACTCACTATATGAAAAACATGGTGCTACTTTGAAGCACAATATATGAGACTCACTACATGAAGAACAAGGTGCTACTTTGAAGCACAAGTGTGGAAAAAGAGATAGTAACATTGCCCTATTTTTTTTCTTTTTTTTCTTTCTTTTCTTTTTTTCTTTTTTTTGGGCCTTTCTTTTTTTTTGGCCTTTCTTATTTTTTTCATTTTTTTCTTTGGGCAATGCTCTAATAATGATGATCATCACACTTCTATTGATTACAACATATGAATTACAACTCAAACTAGAACAAGATATGACTCTATATGAATGCCTCCGTGTGTGCAGGATGGTTCAATGAATCAAGAGTGACATGTATGAAAAATAATGCATGGTGGCTTTGCCACAAATACGATGTCAACTACATGATCATGCAATGGCAATATGACAAAAGTAAAGTATGTCATGATGATGATGAACGGAACAGTGGAAAGTTGCATGGCAATATATCTCGGAATGTCTATGGAAATGCCATAATAGGTAGGTATGGTGGCTGTTTTGAGGAAGATATAGGGAGGTTTATGTGTGATAGAGCGTATCGTATCACGGGGTTTGGATGCACCGCTAAGTTTGCACCAACTCCCAAGGTGAGAAAGGGCAATGCACGGCACCAAGAGGCTAGCAAAGGCGGAAAGGTAAAAGTGCATATAATCCATGGACTCAACATTAGTCAAAAGAACTCATATACTTATTGCAAAAATTTAGAAGTCATCAAAAAATCAAGTACTACGCGCATGCTCCTAGTGGGATAGATTGGTAGGAAAATACCATCGCTCGTCCCCGACCGCCACTCATAAGGATGCACACGCCATGTACACTTCATGTTTCTAATTTGTTACACAACTTTAACCATACGTGCATGCTACGGGACTTGCTAACTTCAACACAAGCATTCTTTGAATTCATAATCACCCAACTAGCATGACTTTAGTATCACTACCTCCATATCTCAAAACAATTATCAAGTATCAAGTTGATCATAGCATCCAATTTACTTCCTATGATAGTTTTTATTATACCCAACTTGGATGCTCATCATTCTAGGACCAACTTTATGACCATAGCAAATACCATGATGTTCTAAAAGACTCTCAAGATAATATAAGTGAAGCATGAGAGACTAGCAATTTCTTCAAAATTAAGACACCACCATGCTCTAAAAGATATAAGTGAAGCACTAGACCAAAAACTATCAAGCTCAAAAGATATAAGTGAAGCACATAGAGTATTCTAGCAAATTCTAATCAAATAGGCTTCTCCCAAAAGGTGTGTACAGCAAGGATGATTGTGGTAAACTAAAAATCAAATACTAATATAATACACGACGCTCCAAGCAAAACACATATCATGTGGCGAATAAAAATATAGCTCCAAAGTAAAGTTACCAATGAACAAAGATTTAAAGAGGGATGCCTTCCGGGCATCCCCAAGCTTAGGCTTTGGATATTCTTGAATATCTTGGGGTGCCTTGGGCATCCCCAAGCTTAGGCTCTTGCCACTCCTTATTTCATAGTCCATAAAAGATTTACCCAAAACTTTAAAACTTCACAACACAAAACTCAACAGAAATCTTATAAGCTCCGTTAGTGAAAGAAAACAAAACCACCACATAAGGTACTGTAATGAACTCATTAATTATTTATTTTGGTGTTGAACCTACTGTATTCCAACTTCTTTATGGTTCATATACTATTTTATTGGCCATAGATGCATTGAAATAAGCAAACAACACACGAAAAACAGAATCTGTCAAAACAGAACAGTCTGTAGTAATCTGTAACTAACGCAAACTTCTGGAACTCAAAAAATTCAGCAAAAGTAGGAAGACATAGGAAATTTGTTTATTGATCAGCAGAAATTGGAATCACTATTTTATCACGTTCTGGTGATTTTTAACAATTGTTTTCGTGAACCGAAAGTTTCTGGAAATTACAGCAAGATCAAATAACTATCATCCAAGAAGATCCTATAGGTTTAACTTGGCACAAACACTAATTAAAACATAAAACCACATGTAAACAGAAGGTAGATGGATTATTTATTCCTAAACCGAAACGAAAACAAAAAACTAAAAATAAAATTGGGTTGCCTCCCAACAAGCGATATCGTTTAACGCCCCTAGCTAGGCATAAAACAAAGATAGATCTAACGAGTGCCATCTTTGGCACTAAACTCATAAGTAGCACGCATGATAGATTCATAAGGTAATTTAACTTTCTTTTTTAGAAAGTTCTCCATGCCTTTCTTTAATGGAAATTGGAATCTAATATTCCCTTCCTTCATATCAATAATCGCGCCAATCGTTCTAAGGAAAGGTCTACCAAGAATAATAGGGCAAGAAAGATTGCAATCTATATCAAGAACGATAAAATCTACGGGCACCAAATTTCTATTAGCAACAATAAGAACATCATTGATCCTTCCCATAGGCTTTTTAATGGTGGAATCCGCAAGGTGCAAATTTAAAGAACAATCATCAAGATCATGGAAACCTAGAATATCACATAAAGTTTTCGGAATTGTGGAAACACTAGCACCCAAATCACACAAAGCAAAACACTCATAATCTTTAATTCTAATCTTTATAGTAGGTTCCCACTCATCGTTAAGTTTTCTAGGTATAGAAACTTCCAAATTAAGTTTTTCATTATAAGATTGCATCAAGGCATCAACAATATGTTTGGTAAAAGCTTTGTTTTGACTATAAGCATGAGGAGAATTAACAACGGATTGCAACAAGGAAATACAACCTTTTAAAGAGCAATTATCATAGTCAAATTCCTTGAAATCCGAGATCGTGGGTTCACCATTATTAGAAGTTGAGGATTCTCCAATCTCACTTTTACCAAATTTAACATTAAGATCTAAAGACTCCGAATTCTTGGGACGCCTTCTAGGCAAAGTTGATTCATCATCAGTCCCATAATCATCAAAATTCATATTGCAAAACATAGATCTAATCGGAGATGCATCAATAACTTTAAGATCCTCATCATTATTTTCACGGAAACTAGAAGAACACGCCTTTATAAAGCTTTCTTTTTTAGCACGCAATCTAGCGGTTCTTTCCTTGCACTCGTCAATGGAAATTCTCATTACTTTGAGAGACTCATTGATATCATGCTTAGTAGGGGAAGATCTAATTTTAAGAGAATCGACGTCAAGCGAAAGTCTATCAACGTTACTAGCCAAATCATCAACTTTGAGCAATTTTTCTTCAAGAAAAGCATTAAAATTCTTTTGAGAAATCATAAATTCTTTCACAATATTCTCAAAATCAGAGGGAATCTTATTAAAATTACCATAAGAATTATTGTAGTAATTTCCATAATTATTAGAGGGATTACTAGGGAACGGTCTAGCATTAAAATTTCCTCTATAAGCATTGTTTCCAAAACTATTCCTACCAACAAAATTCACATCCATAGATTCATTATTATTCTCAATCAAGGAAGACAAAGGCATATCATTGGGATCAAGAGGAGTATTTTTAGTAGCAAACATCTTCATAAGTTCATCCATCTTTCCACTAAAAACATTGATTTCTTCTATAGCATGCACTTTTTTACTAGAAGATCTTTCGGTGTGCCATTGAGAATAATTAGCCATAATATTATCAAGAAGTTTTGTAGCATCTCCTAATGTGATTTCCATAAAGGTGCCTCCCGTGGCCGAATCTAAGAGATTTCTAGAAGCAAAGTTCAAACCGGCATAAATTTTTTGTATGATCATCCATAAATTCAAACCATGAGTAGGTCAATTGCGAAGCATCAATTTCATTCTTTCCCAAGATTGGGCAACATGCTCATGATCAAGTTGCTTAAAATTCATAATATCATTCCTAGAGTGATGATCTTAGCGGGAGGAAAATACTTAGAGATAAAAGCATCTTTGCACTTGTTCCAAGAATCAATACTATTTTTAGGCAAAGACGAAAACCAAACTTTAGCACGATCTCTAAGTGAAAACGGAAATAACTTCAATTTGACAATATTGTTATCTGTATCTTTCTTCTTTAGCATATCACACAAATCAACAAAATTGTTTAGATGAGTAGCGGCATCTTCACTAGGAAGGCCGGCAAATTGATCTTTCATAACAAGATTCAGCAAAGCGGTATTGATTTCACAAGACTCAACATCATCAAGAGGGGCAATCGGAGTACTAAGGAAATCATTAGTATTGGTATTCGAGAAATCACAAAATTTGGTATTATCTTGCGCCAAGGCAACAAGTAATCCAACACACAAGCAAACAGAAAAACGTCAAGCGAAAAGAGAGAGGAGATTGGGAAAGAGAGGGCGAATAAAACGGCAAGGGTGAAGTGGGGGAGAGGAAAACGAGAGGCAAATGGAAAATAATGTAAATGGGAGGGAGATGGGTTTGTGATGGGTACTTGGTATGTCTTGACTTGAGCGAAGACCTCCCCGGCAACGGTGCCAGAAATCCTTCTTGCTACGTCTTGAGCTTGCGTTGGTTTTCCTCGAAGAGGAGAGGGTGATGCAGCAAGTGTAGCGTAAGTATTTCCCTCAGTTTTGAGAACCAAGGTATCAATCTAGTAGGAGGCTCCTTAAAAGTCCCACGCACCTACACAAACAAACTGAGAACTCGCAACCAACGCAATAAAGGGGTTGTCAATCCCTTCAAGGCCACTTGCAAAAGTGAGATCTAATAAATATAGCAAGGTAAGATAAATTTTATTTTATTTTATAATATAGATGCAAAAAGTAAAGATGCAAATAAAAGTAGATTGGAAGCAAATATGATAAGAGATAGACCCAGGGGCCATAGGTTTCACTAGTGGCTTCTCTCAAGATAGCATAAGTATTACGGTGGGTGACAAATTACTGTCGAGCAATTGATAGAAAAGCGCATAGTTATGAGATTATCTAGGCATGATCATGTATATAGGCATCACGTCCATAACAAGTAGACCGACTCCTTCCTGCATCTACTACTATTACTCCACACATCGACCGACTCCTGCCTGCATCTCGAGTATTAAGTTCATAAGAACAGAGTAACGCATTAAGCAAGATGACATGATGTAGAGGGATAAAATCATGCAATATGATATAAACCCCATCTTGTTATCCTCGATGGCAACAATACAATATGTGCCTTGCAACCCTTTCATCCTTTGGTAAGGACACCGCAAGATTGAACCCAAAGCTAAGCACTTCTCCCATGGCAAGAAAGACCAATCTAGTAGGCCAAACCAAACTGATAATTCGAAGAGACTTGCAAAGATAACTCAATCATACATAAAAGAATTCAGAGAAGATTCAAATATTATTCATAGATAAACTTGATCATAAACCCACAATTCATCGGATCTCGACAAACACACCGCAAAAAGAGTTTACATCGAATAGATCTCTACAAGAGAGGGGGAGAACATTGTATTGAGATCCGAAAAGAGAGAAGAAGCCATCTAGCTAATAACTATGGACCCGTAGGTCTGTGGTAAACTACTCAAAACTCATCGAAGGGGCAAGGATGTTGATGTAGAGGCCCTCCGTGGTTGATTCCCCCTCCGGCAGAGTGCCGGCGAAGGCTCCAAGATGGGATCTCGCAGATACAGAAGGTTACAGCGGTGGAAATTGTGTTTCGTGGTGCCCCTGGATGTTTTCGGAGTACGTAGGTATATATAGGAAGAAGAAGTACGTCGGTGGCCGCCCGAGGGGCCCACGAGACAGGGGGGCGCGGCCTCCTATCTCGTGGCTGCCTCGGCTGCTTCTTGACTTGCACTCCAAGTCCTCCGGATCACGTTCGTTCCAAAAATCACGCTCCCGAAGGTTTCATTCCGTTTGGACTCCGTTTGATATTCCTTTTCTTCGAAATACTGAAATAGGCAAAAAAACAGCAATATGGGATGGGCCTCCGGTTAGTAGGTTAGTCCCAAAAATGATATAAATGTGTAAAATAAAGCTCATAAACATCCGAAAGGGGTAACATAATATCATAGAACAATCAAAAATTATAGATGCGTTGGAGACGTATCAAGCATCCCCAAGCTTAATTCCTGCTCGTCCTCGAGTAGGTAAATGATAAAAATAGAATTTTTGATGTGGTATGCTACCTAGCATAATTCATAATGTAATTTTATTTATTGTGGCATGAATGTTCAGATCCAAATGAATACAAAATAAAAGTTCATATTGATAAAAGAAATAGTAATACTTCAAGCATACTAATCAAAGTAATCATGTCTTCTCAAAATAACATGGCAAAAGAAAGTTCATCCCTACAAAATCATATAGTTAGGTTATGCTTCATTTTCGTCACACAAAGATGTTCCCAACTTCTATACCCCCGATGACAAGCCAAGCAATTGTTTCATACTTAAATAATCTCAAACTTTTTCAACCTTCACGCAATACATGAGCGTGAGCCATGGATATAGCACTATGGGTGGGGAATAGAATATGATGATGGGGATTGTGTGGAGAAGACAAAAAAGAGAAAGTCTCACATTGACGAGGATAATCAACGGGCTATGGAGATGCCCATCAGTTGATGTCAACATGAGGAGTAGGGATTGCCATGCAACGGATGCACTAGAGCTATAAATGAATGCTCAACAAAAGAAAACTAGTGGGTGTGCATCCAACTTGCTTGCTCACGAAGACCTAGGGCATTTGAGGAAGCCCATCGTAGGAAGATACAAGCCAAGTTCTATAATGAAAAATTCCCACTAGTATGAAAAAGACAACTTATGAGACTCACTATATGAAAAACAAGGTGCTACTTTGAAGCACAATATATGAGACTCACTACATGAAGAACAAGGTCCTACTTTGAAGCACAAGTGTGGAAAATGAGATAGTAACATTGCCCTATTTATTTATTTATTCTTTTTTTCTTTCTTTTCTTTTTTTTTTTTTTTGGGCCTTTCTTTTTTTTCTTTTTGGCCTTTCTTCTTTTTTTTTTCTTTTTTTCTTTGGGCAATGCTCTAATAATGATGATCATCACACTTCTATTGATTACAACATATGAATTACAACTCGAAACTAGAACAAGATATGACTCTATATGAATGCCTCCGGCGGTGTACCGGGATGGTGCAATGAATCAAGAGTGACATGTATGAAAAATAATGCATGGTGGCTTTGCCACAAATACGATGTCAACTACATGATCATGCAATGGCAATATGACAAAAGTAAAGTATGTCATGATGATGATGAACGGAACAGTGGAAAGTTGCATGGCAATATATCTCGAATGTCTATGGAAATGCCATAATAGGTAGGTATGGTGGCTGTTTTGAGGAAGATATAGGGAGGTTTATGTGTGATAGAGTGTATCGTATCACGGGTTTGGATGCACCGTGAAGTTTGCGCCAACTCTCAAGGTAAGAAAGGGCAATGCACGGCATCAAGAGGCTAGCAAAGGCGGAAAGGTAAAAGTGCGATAATCCATGGACTCAACATTAGTCAAAAGAACTCATATACTTATTGCAAAAATTTAGAAGTCATCAAAAAATCAAGTACTACGCGCATGCTCCTAGTGGGATAGATTGGTAGGAAAAGACCATCGCTCGTCCCCGACCGCCACTCATAAGGATGCACAAGCCAGGTACACTTCATGTTTCTAATTTGTTACACAACTTTAACCATACGTGCATGCTACGGGACTTGCTAACTTCAAGCATTCTTTGAATTCATAATCACCCAACACTAGCATGACTTTAATATCACTACCTCCATATCTCAAAACAATTATCAAGTATCAAGTTGATCATAGCATCCAATTCACTTCCTATGATAGTTTTTATTATACCCAACTTGGATGCTCATCATTTTAGGACCAACTTTATGACCATAGCAAATACCATGCTGTTCTAAAAGACTCTCAAAATAATATAAGTGAAGCATGAGAGACTAGCAATTTCTTCAAAATAATTCGAAGGGACTTGCAAAGATAAATCAATCATACATAAAAGAATTCAGAGAAGATTCAAATATTATTCATAGATAAACTTAATCATAAACCCACAATTCATCGGATCTCGACAAACACACCGCAAAAAGAGTTCACATCGAATAGATCTCCACAAGAGAGGGGGAGAACATTGTATTGAGATCCGAAAAGAGAGAAGAAGCCATCTAGCTAATAACTATGGACCCATAGGTCTGTGGTAAACTACTCACAACTCATCGGAGGGGCAAGGATGTTGATGTAGAGGCCCTCCGTGGTTGATTCCCCCTCCGTGAGAAAGCTGCGCGAAGGCTCAAGATGGGATCTCGCGGATCTGAGAAGGTTACTGGCGGTGGAAATTGTGTGTCGTGGTGCCCCTGGATGTTTTCGGGGTACGTAGGTATATATAGGAAGAAGAAGTACGTTGGTGGCCGCCCGAGGGGCCCACGAGACAGGGGGCGCGCCCTACAGGGGGGCACGGCCTCCTATCTCGTGGCTGCCTCGGCTACTTCTTGACTTGCACTCCAAGTCCTTCGGATCACGTTCGTCCAAAAATCACGCTCCCGAAGGTTTCATTCCGTTTGGACTCCGTTCGAAATACTGAAATAGGCAAAAAAACAGCAATATGGGTTGGGCCTCCGGTTAGTAGGTTAGTCCCAAAAATGATATAAATGTGTAGAATAAAGCCCATAGACATCCAAAAGGGGTAATATAATAGCATGGAACAATCAAAAATTATAGATACGTTGGGGACGTATCACAGCTCCCCCCGTGCTAAATTTTGCACCATAAATCCTCAAATATTCCTGAAAAAATCATATTAAATTGGCATGGCATTCTGAGGACTTTTATTTTATGGGAATTTTTATATTGCACAGATAAATCAGGAAACAGATAGAAAAATACTATTTTTACTTTATTTCAACTAAATAACAGAAATTATAAAGAGGGTACAGAAGGTTGTGCTTGTAGTTTCATCCGTCTCATGCTCATCAAAAGGAATCCACTAACAAGGTTGATCAAGTCTTGTTAACAAACTCATTCCGATTAACATGGAACCGGAGAAATTTCGAATAACACTATGTTACCTCAACGGGGATATGCACATCCCCTATAATAAGAATATCATATTTCTTCTTGACAGTAGGAAGAGGAAATTAAAAACCTCCAAATATAATCGATGGAATTTTTCCAATAGAATTGATACTTTAAACATGAGGTTGTTTCCTCGGAAAGTGTACCGTGTGCTCATTACCATTAACATGAAAAGTGACATTGCCTTTGTTGCAATCAATAACAGCCCATGCAGTATTCAGAAAAGGTCTTCCAAGAATAATAGACATACTATCTGTTGGAAATATGCCCTAGAGGCAATAATAAATTAGTTATTATTATATTTCCTTGTTCATGATAATCGTTTATTGTTCATGCTATAATTGTATTGACCGGAAACAGCAATACATGTGTGGATACATAGACAACACCATGTCCCTAGTAAGCCTCTAGTTAACTAGCTCGTTGATCAATAGATGGTTACGGTTTCCTGACCATGGACATTGGATGTCATTGATAACGGGATCACATCATTAGGAGAATGATGTGATGGACAAGACCCAATCCTAAGCCTAGCACAAAGATCGTAGTTCAGTATGCTATAGCTTTTCTAATGTCAAGTGTCTTTTCCTTAGACCATGAGATCGTGCAATTCCGGATACCGTAGGAGTGCTTTGGGTGTATCAAACGTCACAACGTAATCGGGTGACTATAAAGGTGCACTACAGGTATCTCCGAAAGTGACCATTGGGTTGACACGGATCGAGACTGGGATTTGTCACTCCGGTAGACGGAGAGGTATCTCTGGGCCCACTCGGTAGGACATCATCATAATGTGCACAATGTGACCAAGGGGTTGATCACGGGATGATGTGTTACGGAACGAGTAAAGAGACTTGCGTAACGAGATTGAACAAGGTATCGGGATACCGACGATCGAATCTCGGGCAAGTACAATACCGCTAGACAAAGGGAATTGTATACGGGATCGATTGAGTCCTTGACATCGTGGTTCATCCGATGAGATCATCGTGGAACATGTGGGAGCCAACATGGGTATCCAGATCCGCTGTTGGTTATTGACCGGAGAACGTCTCGGTCATGTCAGCATGTCTCCGAACCCGTAGGGTCTACACACTAAGGTTCGGTGGCGCTAGGGTTATAAAGGAAGTTTGTATGTGGTTACGAATGTTGTTGAGTCCGGATGAGATCCCGGACGTCACGAGGAGTTCGGAATGGTCCGGAGGTAAAGATTTATATATGGAAAGTTGTTGTTCGGTTCCGAAAAAGTTCGGGTTTTTCGGTATTGTACCGGAAGCTTCGGAAGGTTCGGAGGATTCGGAGGGGTCCGGAGGTCCGGAAAGTGTTCCACCATGTCCAATACAGTAGCATGGGCTGTGAGGGGCGCCCTAGCCTTAATGGGCTAGGGGCACCAGCCCCCCAAGGCCCATGCGCATGGGAAGGGTAAAACCCTAAAGGGGGAGGCCTCCACTTGACTTGGGAGGCACTCCTCCCCCCTTGGCCGCCCCCCCTAGATGGGATCTAGGGCTGGCCGCACCCCTTGGGGTGGGGAAACCCTAAAGGGGGCGCAGCCCCCCCTTCCCCCTATATATAGTTGAGGTTTGGGGCTGCCAGACATATGAGAACTTCTCCTCTCGTTGGCGCAGCCTGCATCTCTTCTTCCTCCTCTCCCTAGGTGCTTGGCGAAGCCCTGCGGGATTGCCACGCTCCTCCATCACCACCATGCCGTTGTGCTGCTGCTGGATGGAGTCTTCCTCAACCTCTCCCTCTCTCCTTGCTGGATCAAGGCGTGGGAGACGTCACCGGCTGTACGTGTGTTGAGCGCGGAGGTGCCGTCCGTTCGCACTAGGATCTCCGGTGATTTGAATCACGACAGTCGACTCCTTCAACCCCGTTCACTTGAACGCTTCGCTTAGCGATCTACAAGGGTATGTAGATGCACTCTCCTTCCCTCGTTGCTAGTTTCTCTATAGATAGATCTTGGTGACACGTGGGAAAATTTTGAATTTCTGCTCGTTCCCCAACAATGGGTATCGAGCCGGGTTTATTGCGTAGATTCTTTGCACGAGTAGAACACAAAGTAGTTGTGGGCGTTGATGATGTTCAATATGCTTACCGTTACTAGTCCAATCTTGTTTCGACGGTATTGTGGGATGAAGCGGCCGGACCGACCTTACACGTACTCTTACGTGAGACAGTTCCACCGATGACATGCACTTGGTGCATAAGGTGGCTAGCGGTGCCGCCTCTCCCACTTTAGTCGGAACGGATTCGATGAAAAGGGTCCTTATGAAGGGTAAATAGCAATTGGCATATCACGTTGTGGTTTTGCGTTGGTAAGAAACGTTCTTGCTAGAAACCCATAGCAGCCACGTAAAACATGCAAACAACAATTAGAGGACGTCTAACTTGTTTTTGCAGGGTATGCTATGTGATGTGATATGGCCAAGAAGAATGTGATGAATGATATGTGATGTATGAGATTGATCATGTTCTTGTAATAGGATTCACGACTTGCATGTCGATGAGTATGACAACCGGCAGGAGCCATAGGAGTTGTCTTTATTTATTGTATGACCTGCGTGTCATTGAACAACGCCATGTAATTACTTTACTTTATTGCTAACCGGTAGCCATAGTAGTAGAAGTAATAGTTGGCGAGACAACTTCATGAAGACACGATGATGGAGATCATGATGATGGAGATCATGGTGTCATGCCGGTGACGATTACGATCATGGAGCCCCGAAGATGGAGATCAAAAGGAGCAATATGATATTGGCCATATCATGTCACTACTATATAATTGCATGTGATGTTTATTATGTTTATGCATCTTGTTTACTTAGAACGACGGTAGTAAATAAGATGATCCCTCATTAAAATTTCAAGAAGTGTTCTCCCTAACTGTGCACGTTGCTACAGTTAAATCGTTTCTAAGCACGCCGTGATGATCGGGTGTGATGGATCCTTACGTTCACATACAACGGGTGTAAGACAGATTTACACACGCGAAACACTTAGGGTTAACTTGACGAGCCTAGCATGTACAGACATGGCCTCGGAACACGGAGACCGAAAGGTCGAGCATGAGTCGTATAGTAGATACGATCAACATGAAGATGTTCACCGATGATGACTAGTCCATCTCACGTGATGATCGGACACGGCCTAGTTGACTCGGATCATGTAATCACTTAGATGACCAGAGGGATGTCTATCTGAGTGGGAGTTCATAAGATGAACTTAATTATCCTGAACATAGTCAAAAGATCTTTGCAAATTATGTCGTGAGCTCGCGCTTTAGTTCCACTGTTTAGATATGTTCCTAGAGAAAATATAGTTGAAAGTTGATGATGGCGATTATGCGGACGAGAAAGCTTATGTCCTTAATGCACCGCTCGGTGTGCTGAACCCCAAACGTCGTTTGTGGATGTTACGAACATCGGACATACACGCTTTGATAACTACGTGATAGTTCGGTTAAGCGGTTTAGAGTTGAGGCACCAAGACGTTTTGAAGCGTCGCGGAACATATGAGATGTTTCGAAGGCTGAAATTGGGATTTCAGGCTCGTGCCCACGTCAAGAGGTATAAGACCTCCGACAATTGTCTTAGCCTGCAAACTAAGGGAGAAAAGCTCAATCGTTGAGCTTGTGCTCAGATTGTCTGAAGTGCAACAATCACTTGAACCGAGTGGGAGTTGATCTTCCAGATGAGATAGTGATGTTTCTCCAAAGTCATTTCCACCAAGCTGCTAGAGCTTCGTGATGAACTATAACATATCAAGGATAGAGATGATGATCCTTGAGGTATTCGCGTTGTTTGACATCGCGAAAGTAGAAATCAAGAAGGAGCATCAATTGTTGATGGTTGATGAAACCACTAGTTTCAAGAAGGGCAAGGGCAAGAAGGGACACTTCGTGAAACGGCAAATCAGTTGCTGCTCCAGTGAAGAAACCCAAGGTTGAACCCAAACCCGAGACTAAGTGCTTCTGTAATAAGGGGAACAGCCACTGGAGCAGAATTACCCTAGATACTTGGTAGATGAGAAGGCTGGCAAGGTCGATAGAAGTATATAGGATATGCATTATGTTAATGTGTACTTTACTAGCACTCCTAGTAGCACCAGGGTATTAGATACCGTTCGGTTGCTAAGTGTTAGTAACTCGAAATAAAAGCTACGGAATAAACGGAGACTAGCTAAAGGTGAGTGACGATATATGTTGGAAGTGTTTCCAAGGTTGATGTGATCAAGCATCGCACGCCCCTCTACCATCGAGATTGATGTTAAACCTAAATAATTGTTATTTGGTGTTTGCGTTGAGCATAGACATGATTGGATTATGTCTATCGCATAATCTGTTATTCATTTAAGGAGAATAATGGTTACTCTATTTATTTGAATAATACCTTCAATGGTCTTGCACCTAAAAGAATGGTTTATTGAATCTCGATTGTAGTGATACACATTTTCATGCCAAAAGATATAAGATAGTAATGATAGTACCACTTACTTGTGGCACTGCCATGTAAGTCATAAAACGCATGAAGAAGCTCCATGTTGATGGATCTTTGGACTCACTCGTTTTGAAAAGTTTGAGACATGCGAACCATGTCTATTGGTGTATCGCATGAAGAAACTCCATGCAGATGGATCGTTTGGACTCACTTGATTTTGAATCACTTGAGACATGCAAATCATACCACATGGGCAAGATGACCAAAAGCCTCGGTTTCAAGAAGATGGAACAAGATAGCAACTTGTTGGAAGTAACACATTTTGATGTGTGCAGTCCAATGAGTGCTGAGGCATCAAATGAATATCGTTATGTTCTTACTTCACGATGATTCGAGTAGATATTGAGTATATTTACTTGATGAAACACAAGTCTGAATTATTGAATGGTTCAAGTAATTTCAGAGTGAAGTTGAAGATCATCGTGACAAGAGGATAGAATGTCTATGATATGATCATAGAGATGAATATCTGAGTTACGAGTTTTGGCACACAATTAAGACATTGTGGAAATTGTTTCACAATAAATACCGCCTGGAACACCATAGTGTGATGGTGTGTCCGAACATCATAGTTGCACTCTATTGGATATGGTGCGTACCATGATATCTCTTATCGAATTACCACTATCGTTCATGGGTTAGGCATTAGAGACAACCGCACTCACTTTAATAGGGCACCACGTAATTCCGTTAAGATGACACCGTATGAACTATGGTTTAGAGAAACCTAAGCTGTCATTTCTTAAAAGTTTGGGGCTGCGACGCTTATGTGGAAAAGTTTCAGGTTGATAAGCTCGAACCCAAAGCGGACAAAATGCATCTTCATAGGACACCCAAAACGGTTGGGTATACCTCCTAATTCAGATCCGAAAGCAATGGGGATTGTTTCTTGAATCGGGTCCTTTCTCGAGGAAAAGTTCGTCTCGAAAAGTTGAGTGGGAGGATGGTGGAGACTTGATGAGGTCATTGAACCGTCACTTCAACAAGTGTGTAGCAGGGCACAGGAAGTTGTTCCCGTGGCACCTACACCAATTGAAGTAGAAGCTTATGATAGTGATCATGAAGTTTGGATCAAGTCACCGACGTACCTCGTGGGGTGACAAGGATGCGTACTACTTGAGTGGTACAGAATCATGTCTTGAAGGTCATGTTGCTAGACAACAATGAACCTCGAGCTATGGAGAAGCGATGGTGGGCCCAAATTCCGACAAATGGTTAGAAACCATGAAATCCGAGGTAGGATCCATGTATCATAACATGGACTTTGGTGGACTTGCCCAATGATCGGCAAGCCATTGAAATAAATGGATCTTTAAGAAGAAGACGGACATGGACGGTAATGTCACCTTCTATGAAGCTCGACTTGTGGCAAAGAGTTTTTCACAAGTTCAAGGAGTTGACTATGATGAGATTCTCTCATTCGTAGCGATGCTTAAGTCCGTCGGAATCATGTTAGCATAAGCTGCATTTATGAAATCTGGCAGATGGATGTCAAAATGAGTTTCCTTACCAGTTTTAAATAAGGAAAGGTTGTATGTGATACAATCGAAAAGTTTTGTCGATCCTAAGGATGCTAAAAGGTATGCTGGCTCCAGCGATCCTTTCTAAGGACTGGAGTAAGCATCTCGGAGTTGGAATGTGCGCTTTGATGAGATGATCAAAGATTTTGGGTGTATACAAAGTTTATGAGAAACTTGTATTTCCAAAGAAGTGAGTGGGAGCACTATAGAATTTCTGATGAGTATATGTTGTTGACATATTGATGATCAGAAATGATGTAGAATTTCTAGAAAGCATATAGGGTTGTTTGAAAAGTGTTTTCCACTGGAAAACCTGGATTAGGCTACTTGAACAATAAGCATCAAGATCTATAAGATAGATCAAAATGTTTAATAATACTTTCAAATGAGCACATACCTTGACATAATCTTGAAAGTGTTCAAGATGGATCAGTCAAAGAAGGAGTTCTTGCCTGAGTTGTAAGGTATGGAGTTAAGAGTTAAAAGCTCGACCACGGCAGAAAAGAGAGAAAGGACGAAGGTCGTCCCCTATGCTTTAGACGTAGGCTCTATAGTATGCTATGCTGTGTACCGCACCGGAAGTGTGCCATGCCATGAGTCAGTCAAGGGGTACAAGAATGATCCAGGAATTGGGATCATTGGACAGCGGTCAAAATTGTCCTTGGAGTAAATAAGGACATGTTTCTCGATTATGGAGGTGATAAAGAGTTCGGCGTAAAGGGTTACGTCGATGCAAGCTTTAACACTTATCCGAGTGACTCTGAGTAGCAAACCGGATACGTATAGTGGAGCAACCATTTGGAATAGCTCCAAGTGGAGCGTGAAAGCAGCATTTACAATATGACATAGAGAATTGCAAAGTACACACGGATCTGAAAGGTTCAGACCCGTTGACTAAAACCTCTCTCACAAGCAAAACATGATCAAACCCCAGAACTCATTGAGACTTAATCACATGGTGATGTGAACTAGTTTAAGACACTAGTAAACTCTTTGGATGTTGGTCACATGGCGATGTGACCTATCAGTGTTAATCACATGGCGATGTGAACTAGATTATTGACTCTAGTGCAAGTGGGAGACTGTTGGAAATATGCCCTAGAGGCAATAATAAATTAGTTATTATTATATTTCCTTGTTCATGATAATCGTTTATTGTTCATGCTATAATTGTATTGACCGGAAACAGCAATACATGTGTGGATACATAGACAACACCATGTCCCTAGTAAGCCTCTAGTTAACTAGCTCGTTGATCAATAGATGGTTACGGTTTCCTGACCATGGACATTGGATGTCATTGATAACGGGATCACATCATTAGGAGAATGATGTGATGGACAAGACCCAATCCTAAGCCTAGCACAAAGATCGTGTAGTTCGTATGCTATAGCTTTTCTAATGTCAAGTGTCTTTTCCTTAGACCATGAGATCGTGCAATTCCCGGATACCGTAGGAGTGCTTTGGGTGTATCAAACGTCACAACGTAACTGGGTGACTATAAAGGTGCACTACAGGTATCTCCGAAAGTGACCATTGGGTTGACACGGATCGAGACTGGGATTTGTCACTCCGGTAGACGGAGAGGTATCTCTGGGCCCACTCGGTAGGACATCATCATAATGTGCACAATGTGACCAAGGGGTTGATCACGGGATGATGTGTTACGGAACGAGTAAAGAGACTTGCCGGTAACGAGATTGAACAAGGTATCGGGATACCGACGATCGAATCTCGGGCAAGTACAATACCGCTAGACAAAGGGAATTGTATACGGGATCGATTGAGTCCTTGACATCGTGGTTCATCCGATGAGATCATCGTGGAACATGTGGGAGCCAACATGGGTATCCAGATCCCGCTGTTGGTTATTGACCGGAGAACGTCTCGGTCATGTCTGCATGTCTCCCGAACCCGTAGGGTCTACACACTTAAGGTTCGGTGACGCTAGGGTTATAAAGGAAGTTTGTATGTGGTTACCGAATGTTGTTGAGTCCGGATGAGATCCCGGACGTCACGAGGAGTTCGGAATGGTCCGGAGGTAAAGATTTATATATGGAAAGTTGTTGTTGGGTTCCGGAAAAAGTTCGGGTTTTTCGGTATTGTACCGGAAGCTTCGGAAGGTTCGGAGGATTCGGAGGGGTCCGGAGGTCCGGAAAGTGTTCCACCATGTCCAATACAGTAGCATGGGCTGTGGGGGCGCCCTAGCCTTAATGGGCTAGGGGCACCAGCCCCCAAGGCCCATGCGCATGGGAAGGGTAAACCCTAAGGGGAGGCCTCCACTTGACTTGGGAGGCACTCCTCCCCCCTTGGCCGCCCCCCCTAGATGGGATCTAGGGCTGGCCGCACCCCTTGGGGTGGGGAAACCCTAAAGGGGGCGCAGCCCCCCCTTCCCCCTATATATAGTTGAGGTTTGGGGCTGCCAGACACATGAGAACTTCTCCTCTCGTTGGCGCAGCCCTGCATCTCTTCTTCCTCCTCTCCCTAGGTGCTTGGCGAAGCCCTGCGGGATTGCCACGCTCCTCCATCACCACCATGCCGTTGTGTTGCTGATGGATGGAGTCTTCCTCAACCTCTCCCTCTCTCCTTGCTGGATCAAGGCGTGGGAGACGTCACCGGGCTGTACGTGTGTTGAACGCGGAGGTGCCGTCCGTTCGGCACTAGGATCTCCGGTGATTTGAATCACGACGAGTACGACTCCTTCAACCCCGTTCACTTGAACGCTTCCGCTTAGCGATCTACAAGGGTATGTAGATGCACTCTCCTTCCCTCGTTGCTAGTTTCTCCATAGATAGATCTTGGTGACACGTAGGAAAATTTTGAATTTCTGCTACGTTCCCCAACACTATCGTCTTCGGGAATATCAAGAATAACAAAGTCCGTTAAATAGTAACATTTGCAACCACAACAGGCACATCCTCACAAATACCGACAGGTATAGCAGTTGATTTGTCAGCCATTTGCAAAGATATTTCAGTAGGTGTCAACATATTCAAATCAAGTCCGATATAAAGAGAGAGGCATAACACTAACACCGGCTCCAAGATCACATAAAGCAATTATAACATAATTACTTTTAATGGAGCATGGTATAGTGGGTACTCCTGGATCTCCAAGTTTCTTTGGTATTCCACCCTTAAAAGTATAATTAGCAAGCATGGTGGAAATTTCGCTTCAAATCTTTCTCTTATTGGTAATGATATCCTTCATATACTTAGCATAAGGATTTGTTTTGAGCACATCGATTAATCGCATACATAAAAGATAGGTCTAATCATTTCAGCAAAGCGCTCAAAATCCTCATCATCCTTTTTCTTGGATGGTTTGGGAGGAAAAGGCATGGGTTTCTGAACCCATGGTTCTCTTTCTTTACCATGTTGCCTAGCAACAAAGTCTTTCTTATCATAACGTTGATTCTTTGATTGTGGGTTATCAAGATCAACAGTAGGTTCAACTTCTACATCATTATCATTACTAGGTTGAGCATCATCATGAACATCATCATTATTATTTTCGCTAGGTTCATGTTCGTTACCAGATTGTGTTTCAGCATCAGAAATAGATATATCATTTGGATTGTTAGGTGGTTCAGCAATAGGTTCACAAGAAGTTTGCATAGTCCTATCTTTTTCTTTTTCTTCCTTTTAGAAGAACTAGGCACATCAGTATTATTTCTCTGAGAATCTTGCTCAATTCTCTTAGGGTGGCCTTCAGGATACAAAGGTTCCTGATTCATTCTACTAGTTCTAGTAGCCACTCTAACAGCATAATCATTTTTCTTACTATTCATCTCATTGAGCAAATCATTTTGAGCCTTAAGTACTTGTTCTACTTGAGTGGTAACCATAGAAGCATGCTTGCTAATGAGTTTAAGTTCACCTCTAATATTTGCCATATAATCACCCAAGTGTTTAATCATATCGGAATCATATTTCAATTGTCTACCAAAATAAGCATTAAAATTTTCTTGTTTGACAATAAAATTATCAAACTCATCCAAGCACTGACTAGCAATTTTAGTAGGAGGGACTTCAGTTTTATCATATCTATAGAGAGAATTTACCTTTACTACCTGTGTCGGGTTATCGGGATCAGGAGGTTCTTCAATAGGTAATGGATCAAGATCATATGTTTCTCCAACAGGCGGTAAATTAAGACCATGTATTTCTTCAATAGGAGGTAAATTCTTAACATCTTTAGCTTTAATACCTTTTTCTTTCATAGATTTCTTTGCCTCTTGCATATCTTCAGGACTGAGAAATAGAACACCTCTCTTCTTCGGAGTTGGTTTAGGAATAGGCTCAGTAATTGGCTCTGGGGCTGGCTCAGGAACTGGCTCACGAAGTGCCCAATTATTTTCATTTGTCAACATATTATTCAATAGAATTTCAGCTTCATCCGGTGTTCTTTCCCTGAAAATAGAACTAGCACAACTATCCAGGTAATCTCTGGAAGCATCGGTTAGTCCATTATAAAAGATATCAAGTATTTCATTTTTCTTAAGAGGATGATCAGGCAAAGCATTAAGTAACTTGAGAAGCCTCCCCCAAACTTGTGGGAGACTCTCTTCTTCAATTTGCACAAAGTTGTATATTTCCTTTAAAGCAGCTTGTTTCTTATGAGCAGGGAAATATTTAGCAGAGAAGTAATAAATCATATCATGGGGACTACGCACACAACCAGGATCAAGAGAATTAAACCATATCTTAGCATCACCCTTTAATGAGAACGGAAATATTTTAAGGATATAAAAGTAGCGAGATCTCTCATCATTAGTGAACAGGGTGGCTATATCATTTAATTTAGTAAGATGTGCCACAACAGTTTCAGATTCATAGCCATAAAAAGGATCAGATTCGACCAAAGTAATTATATCGGGATCAACAGAGAATTCATAATCCTTATCGGGAACACAAATAGGTGAAGTAGCAAAAGCAGGGAGGTTTCATTCTATCTCTAAGAGATTCTTTACTCCATTTAACTAATAGCCTCCTAAGTTCGTTTCTATCTTGGCAGGCAAAAATAGCTACAGAAGATTCCATATCAAAAACATAACCCTCAGGAATAACAGGCATATCTTCATCATCAATTTCATCAACATTATCAGTTTCAATAATTTCTTTCTCTCTAGCCCTAGAAATTTGTTCATCAAGAAATTCACTAAGGGGCACAGTAGTATCAAGCAAAGAAGTAGTTTCATCATAAGTATCATGCATAGCAGAAGTGGCATCATCAATAACATGCGACATATCAGAACGAATAGTAGAAGCAGGTTTAGGTGTCGCAAGCTTACTCATAACACAAGGTGAATCAAGTGCGGAGCTAGATGGTAGTTCCTTACCTCCCCTCGTAGTTGGGGATAAATTTTTGTCTTAGCATCTTTCAAATTCTTCATAGTGTCCAGCAGATATAAATCCCAAGTGACTCAAAGAATAGAGCTATGCTCCCCGGCAACGGCGCCAAAAATTGGTCTCGATAACCCACAAGTGTAGGGGATCGCAACAGCTTTCGAGGGTAGAGTATTCAACCCAAATTTATTGATTCGACACAAGGGGAGCCAAAGAATATTCTCAAGTATTAGCAACTGAGTTGTCAATTCAGCCACACCTGGATAACTTAATATCTGCAGCAAAGTATTTAGTAGCAAAGTAGTATGATAGAAGTGGTAACGGTAACAAAAGAGTAATGAAAGCAAAAGTAATATTTTTGGTGTTTTATATTGATTGTAACAGTAGCAACGGGAAAGTAAATAAATGAAGAACAGTATGTGGAAAGCTCGTAGGCATTGGATCGGTGATGGATAATTATGCCGGATGCAGTTCATCATGTAACAGTCATAACATAGGGTGACACAGAACTAGCTCCAATTCATCAATGTAATGTAGGCATGTATTCCAAATATAGTCATACGTGCTTATGGAAAAGAACTTGCATGACATCTTTTGTCCTACCCTCCCGTGGCAGCGGGGTCCTAATGGAAACTAAGGGATATTAAGGCCTCCATTTAATAGAGAACCGGAAGAAAGCATTAGCACATAGTGAATACACATGAACTCCTCAAACTATGGTCATCGCCGAGAAGTATCCCGATTATTGTCACTTCGGGGTTGTCAGATCATAACACATAATAGGTGACTATAGACTTGCAAGATAGGATCAAGAACACACATATATTCATGAAAACATAATAGGTTCAGATCTGAAATCATTGGCACTCGGTCCCTAGTGACAAGCATTAAGCATAGCAAAGTCATAGCAACATCAATCTCAGAACATAGTGGATACTAGGGATCAAACCCTAACAAAACTAACTCGATTACATGATAAATCTCATCCAATCCATCACCATCCAGCAAGCCTATGATGGAATTACTCACGCACGGCGGTGAGCATCATGAAATTGGTGATGGATGATGGTTGATGATGACAACGGCGACGAATCCCCCTCTCCGGAACCCAAACGGACTCCAGATCAGCCCTCCCGAGAGGTTTTAGGGCTTGGCAGCGGCTCCGTATCCTAAAACGCGATGATTTCTTCTCTCTGATTTTTTTTCTCTCCGAAAGCAAATATATAGAGTTGGAGTTGGCGTCGGAGGGTCTCCAGGGAGCCCACGAGGTAGGGGGTGTGCCCTGGAAGGGGGGGGCGCCCCCCACCCTCGTGGACAGGGTGTGGGCCCCCCTGGTCTTCATCTTTGGAGAGGATTTTTTATTATTTTTTCTAAGATGTTTCGTGGAGTTTCAGGTCATTCCGAGAACTTTTGTTTTCTACACATGAAAGAACATCATGGCAATTCTGCTGAAAACAGCGTCAGTCCGGGTTAGTTCCATTCAAATCATACAAGTTAGAGTCCAAAACAAGGGCAAAAGTGTTTGGAAAAGTAGATACGACGGAGACGTATCACCTCCCCACCATGCCTTGGAGAGACCCGATGTGTCTAACATGGCGTTAACCAAATCAGTTAGAGTACGGTTCTTTTTTTCGGCCACCCCATTTGACTGAGATGAATAGGGAGGCATCCTCTCATGGATTATACCATGTTCCACACAAAGGGAATCAAATTCATTTGAGAAATACTCTCCACCACGATCGGACCTAAGCCTCTCGGTCTTTCGATCAAGTTGGTTTTCTGCTTCAGCTTTATAGATCTTGAAATAGTTCAAAGCCTCATCCTCATATTTCAGAAGATACACATGACAGTATCTAGTGGAGTCATCAATTAACGTCATAATATACTTATTTCCACCTTTTGTCAAAACACCATTCATTTCACATAGATTTGAATGTATGAGCTTTAGTGGTGCAAGATTTCTCGTTTTCGCAGTCACATGAGACTTACGAGGTTGCTTAGCTTGCACACACACTTGACACTTAGATCCCTTGACAATGGTGAAACTAGGGATTACGTTTAACTTTGCTAGTCGCGACATGCAACCAAAGTTAACATCACAGAGACGTGAATGCCACACATTTGATTCACTATTGTTGCAAACATGATTAACAACTTTATTGAAAACGTCACAGGCCTTCTGACTCATAGCCTTTACCAACAAAGGTTCCATACTTGGATATTACAAATTTATTCGACTCAGAGACAAGCTTGTAGCCATCTCTACATAGAAGAGATCCGCTAACAAGATTTTTGTTGACGGAGGGGACATAATGCATGTTCTTTAGCCGCACGATCTTCCCCGAAGTAAACTTTAGATTGACCGTGCCAACACCACGAACAGAAGCACTTGAACCGTTGCCCATCAGCACGGTGGAAGTCCCTGCGGTCTGATAAGACGAAAACATGGAAATATCACCGCATACATGCACATTAGCACCCGTGTCAATGAACCAATCAGGAGAATGACATACTGAAAGAATAGTGGGAAATATACCATACCCAGCATCCTTCATGTCAGTGTCTCCAATGACAACATTAATGGTCTTGCCGCTTTCCCAAGATGACGCTTGTCATAGCGATTACGGCAACTAGGAGCCCAATGACCAGGATCTCCACACACATGACAAACACCTTTCTTCTTGTCATTCTTCTTCTTGAAGTTTGTGTGTTGTACAGCCTTGTTCTTCCCATCAAACTTTGCTTTACCATCAAACTTGCCCTTGTTCTTGAACTTGTGGGGCTGGAAGTTTTTCTTCTGTACCAGATTGGCACTAGAACCTCCCTCGACACCTCGAGCACGGTTGTCCTTTGCTCTCGCCTTTTCTTGCACATCAAGAGTACCAATGAGATCCAAAACGAAAAACTCATGCCTCTTATGCTTTATTAAGGTAGAAAAGTTCCTCCACGAAGGAGGAAGCTTAGTGATGATACCTCTAGCAACAAACTTGTCCGGTAGTATACAATTGAAGTGCTCAAGTTCTCTAGCGAATGACTATATCTCATGAGCTTGCTCAACCACGGAACGCTCTTCAGTCATCCTGTAATCATAGAATTGCTCCATGATGTACAGCTCAGTGCCAACATCCGAGACCCCAAACTTGGCCTCAAGTGCATCCCACATATCTTTTCCATTATCAATTGACGCATAAGCATCAACTATGTTCTCACCAAGGACACTCAAGAGAGCGGCCTTAAACAGAGTATCCATTTTCTGAAAAGCTTGTGCATGTTGAGCATCATAGTCTCCTTCAGGTTTGCCAAGAGTGGCGTCATAGCAACTCATGGTTTGAAACCATAAGACTGCTCTCACGCGCCACCTCTTATAGTGGATACCCTCAAACATAGGAAGTCTCATGGAACTAGCAAAACCACTTGGGGTAAATTGCCTATAATAAGGTTTTTGGATTGTTGGAAATATTAGCAATGTACCAAATAATTTTATTAACAGAAATACTAGATAACGCATGACTAATATAGCATAGATAAAGTAAGTCATGCAAACTGACAAAGAGAAGGTAAATAGCATTTGCATATATGAACTAGAACTGAACACATCTAGAGCAGACACTAGTGCAAGAAGTTGTGATAGAACCTCTAACATAAACAGTATGAGAACGTACGGAACGAGAGTAGAAGCACCGGTCTTGGGGTCGGTGTCCTCGCCAGCCATGTCGTCGACGAGATTGTCGACGTCGGGGAAGAAGTCGTCGTCGGGGAAGTAGTCGTCGGAGTCCGGGGCGTCCGTGATGAAGAAGTCAGTAGTCGCGCTGAGCGCTCCCCAAAAATCTTATCACCCTTCTCCCGTACAGGACTCAAAGAGGTGGAGTTTCGGAGGCCCACTGTCGCGACTTGTGGTGCACGCCGCAAGCCGGGATGGGAAAGATCGTAGCAGCAGCGCAGTGCTCAGGAACTTTGTGGCAAGAGGAAGAGGATCTTTTGTTGTGCGTCTCTCAGAGGAGCGACCTCCCTTTATAGGCGCAACTGAAGGAGGCGAGAGGCTGCACCGGTAGCTGAAGGGAACGAGGGAGACGAAATGAACAGACTTCAGCCGAAGAGGCGAGCCGTTCGGATTCAGTGTTCACTACAGAAAAATGTTTCAGCTTCCGGGTGACCTTTTGTATACCCGTCGTGCGTGGCAAAAATTTAGACATCGGCTCAGCTCATTCCTGCAACCCGCGCCGCGTCATGACGAGGCGTGGCGTGGCGAGGCGGGCGACGGAGGACGAGCGCGCGTGGATGTCCCTCTTGTTCTCATCCTCATACATGTGGGGAAAGAACCTCCCTTATAGAGAGGTCCAACTCCCTCTAAACTAGCAATGTAGGACTAAATTTTAGTTCCACCTCTTGCCTTGCATTAATGGGCTGCGTGGGCCTCTAGGATTTAATAAAAATTTCTGAAACTGCTATTGGGCTTGACCCGAAATAGACAAAATTCCAGCAGTTGGGGCTTTTTTTTTTTTTGTGTTGTTTATTATTCATTGAAGCTGGCCGTAGAATATTTCTTGGCTCTCGATCGCTTTCTGAAGGAAAAGAAGTTGCATGGCTCCTGCTCATCTGCCAGTCAGACGTTACAATAGCAGAGAATTAGTCCAGTGAGCTATTACCATTCTTTGCTAGTGTCCTGATCAGAGTTATTGTTTCTTTTATACAAGAAAAAGACAAGTCTAAATTGATACAACCGCAATTTTTAATGAACGGACGACGTTTTCAGAGATGATCATGGGCTAACCCCAGCAGGCCGGGCGTATGCACCGACGGAAACGAGTTACTTGAATTTTGTATGAACAGGAACAAGCTAGTGTGAGATGGTGGGTGGCTCAGCGAAACAACAAGCCTGCAACTACAATACGACCTCAAGGTTAGGTTTGGTGGCGCCGCGCAAACCTTCGGCATTTAGCTTGGGCTCCTCCAACCCCGTCCGTTTACACTAAGCACGCCCATATTCTTGTGATCTTGTCCGCATGGACCGCATCTTTGTCAGTCAGGCCAGGCCATGCTAAAATTGTAGTCTCGGTTCGGACTTCAAACCCGCGAGTATATAACTATATATTGTGCAAATTGGGAATCAAATATAAGAATGAATAAAATAATTGTAATTTCAGTTTCTACCTTTACAAGAGAATTCATCAGTCAGCTACTCTAAAGTCTAAAGTGAGTCAGTCAGAGTCGGTGGATTAGAAGAGTTTCCCGGCGAATTCTTTGATCTCCTCGTCTTTGATGGACGACGAGGCCATCTTCCTGAACTGCTTCAGCTCCGACAGGCTCCGCCCGAGCTTCAGCGCCACCTTGGTCGCAAACACCTCGCCGCGCTCCCTCCGCTCCACGTCGGGCTCGCCGAGATTGGCCTCGATGTCCTCCTGGATCTTGCGGTAGAACCCGGCGCAGTTGCGGAGCAGCTCGAACAGCATGCCCATCTGCCCGCCGTGCTCCACCGTGTTCACCGCGGCCGCCAGCGCCCCGCCAAAGACGGCCGCGCCCGACGCCCACGCCCCGGCCTCGCCGGAGCCGATGAACACCGTGGCGAGCGCCGCCGTGCCGGCCAGGGCCGGACCGGCTACGGCGAGGCCCTTGTTTAGGTTGAGCACCAGCTTGCCCACCGTCAGGAACTCCTGCTCGTCCTTGGCCTTGATGACCCTCAGGATCCCTCGCATCTCGTCCTCAAGATCTTGGGTCCAGCCGTTGCCGGAAGCGACGGCACGACGGCCGAAGCTCTTTGAGTTCATGGGCTGCTTCGAGGGGCGACGGCGCGGCCACCACCGCGCGGGCTCAACGGCCTTGGGGAACTTCTCGAGCATGGCGGGGAGCAGGGGCAGCGGGTAGGCGGCGTCGAGCGCGAGCACCCTGTCCATGGCCTCCTGCACGTCGGCCCTGGTCGTCGGTGCGCCGAGCGCGAGCGCGGCGCGGAGGTCGCGCTCGACCTCCCTCCACAGCCTGGTGGCGTTGCGCTGCTCCTCGGCGAGCTGCGAGGGCTGGATCTTGTTGACGGCCGCCATGGTCACCGCCGCGGTGGCGAGGAGCACCCCCGCGGACGCCTTGAGCGCGACCATGGTGGGCGCGCCGGGCGCGAGCGCGGCCATGACGGAGGCGGCGAGCGTGAGGGAATTGGTGGACTGGAGCAGCAGGTGGTTCCAGTTGTCGCGCTGCTTGCCGACGATGTCGTGCATCTCGGCGCGGTCCGCCGCGGCGTCCGCGATGGCGCGGAGCTTCTCGATGGCGCGGCTTCGCGATGGCGCGTCGATCCATTCAAGCTTGAGGCTGAGGTTGTCCTGCGCGGTGTGAATGCCAGAGGGCACGCGCAGGGCGGCGCGGCAGGTAGCGGCGCCGCTCCGTCGTGGCCGCCGAGGCCGTGGGCGCGCTGTGGACGTAGAAGGCGAAGACGAAGGCTGGGCCAAGAAGAGGCGCTGGGGATGGAGTGCCGCCATGATTGGGGTTGCTGGTTCGGTGTTGTCGCTTCGCTTGCTTCCCTGGAGACTGGACTGGAGCGGGCTTCGAAGGCGGAGTGGCTCCAAGCTTTTGCTGCTTCCCTTCCGAAGTTGGTTGGTGATGGAAGCCATGGACCGACGAAGTTCGGTATTTATAGGGGCGCGGGCGCCCGCGGGGGAGTGGGTGATGGATTTGACCCAGCATGGGTTGGGTCTGGGTCAATTCCTTTGCCGAGAATTATGGTTTGAAGTGTGTGCTTTGATGTTTGAATAAGACGAGATCGGGGACGATAGACCGTTTCTGGCAACTGGTCAAGAGATGGCAGTTTGACAAAGTAGGAGTATCAATTTCGTTTCAAAATATTTGAAGCCCCAGTTCGTCTAGTCATACTTTTTAAGTTTTTTTTCCTGATGATTCTTTTTTTTTTGCGATAAAGTTTGATCAAGTTATAAAAAATAACTAAAATCCATAAAATCATATACTATATAATACTCACGGTGGGTGTTATGGGTGTCCATGTATATTTTTCTATGGACTTGATCAAACAATCTAAAACTTTAAATATTTTGAAACAAAGTGGATCGTTCAACACTCCCTAATCATTTGGCCGTATTTTGTTTTGTACGAGAAATGTTTAATCTATTTATTTTCAATCATGGCAGTACAAAGAACACTGGAGATAATAAAATTACAACCAGGTTCGTGGACCACCTAGTGACGGTTACTGACGCTAGAGCAAGCCGAAGGCGCGCCACCGTCATCGCCCCTTTCTCGCCGGAGCCGGGCAAACCTTGTTGTAGTAGACAGTCGGAAAGTCATCGCGCTAAGACCTGATAGGACCAGCGCGCCAGAGCAGCAACCATCGCTGAGTAAGAAAGTCATAGATCGGAAGGATCAAGTCTCTAAACGCCCAAGCGAAGACGAACAAAGACTAGATCCAAATAGATCCACTGAAGATCTGACGGAGACAGACCTCCCCACGCCCTACAACGACACTAGAGCACCATCAGAACGGGGATAGAATGTGGGAGACATCATTCCTACTGAGAGACATCGTCGTCGCCACACAACTCCAACCAAGAGGCCTAACCTAACAAGAACGAGAAGGGTCCTTCCTCTATCACACAAGCATACGAGTTTACACTAGTGGATGGGTATTGCTTCACTTGCTTCAAAGCAGTGCCATATGTACTCTCTCCGCCTCATAATATAAGATCGTTTTGCAAACTGTCGTAGCTTGCAAAACGATCTTATATTATTGCTGGTCGACCTCCAGACACCATAGCTCGTGATCTCGACGAGATCCTAAAATCCGTCACCCCGCAGGCTCCTAGATAAAGGCAAGAGCCTCGTCTAACCGTAAACGGAGCTCGAGGAAACTTATTCAGATGCCCCGCTGTCGCAATGCACCGACTCCTTCCACCCTGACCCTACGAACCCATCCGCCACACAGATTCGAGGTTCCCCCTTCTTCCCGCTGCCGGAGCGGGCAGAAGAGGGAGAGGGAACCATTAGCGGCGCCGACGGCTCGCAAAGGGAACCCGCGGTCGCCTCCTTTCCAACTCGCTATGATCTGGTCTTTCCGGACACAAGTTGCCCAAGAACTCTAGGAGCTTCGGCCGTTGTGGCGTCGCTTCCGGCAACGGCTGGACACAAGATCTTGAGGACGAGGCATCCTCAGGGTCATCAAGGCCAAGGACAAGCAGGAGCTCCTCACGGTGGGTAAGCTGGTGCTCAACCTGAATAGGGGCCTCGCCGTTGCCGGCCCGGCGCTGGCCGGTACGGGACGCTCGTCTACGTGTTCATCGGCACCGGTGAGGCCGTCTTGGGCGGGGCGCTGGCGGCCGTGATAAACACGATGGAGCAGGGTGGTCAGATGGGCATGCTGTTCGAGCTGCTCCGCAACTGCGTCGGGTTCTACCGCAAGATCCAGGAGGACATTGATGCCAACCTCAGACGAGCCCGACGTGGAGTGGAGGGAGGGCGCCGAGGTGTTTGCGACCAAGGTGGCACTGGAGCTTGGCCGGAGCCTGTCGGACCTGAAGCAGTTCAGGAAGGTGGTGTCCCCGTCGTTCAGAGATGAGGACATCAAGGAGTTTGTCGGGAAACTCTTCTGATCGTCTCACTCACTCACTCACTCAACCACTCACCCACTCACTCTAGAATAGCTCGCTCACAGGTGAATTGATGAAATCTGATTAAGAACTCCGGGTTCCATTAGTTCTTTTGTAAAGGTAGAAACTGAGATCATAATTATTTGATTCATTCATATATTTCCAATCCCAATTTGCTCGCGGTTTTGAAGTTTGGACTGAGATTGCAATTTCTTCAATGGCCCGACCGGTTATTGCAATGGATTGAGTTTGGGCGGCTGATGTGAAACGGACCTCAGGACAAGGGTCGATCCGTTGTTGGCCCGATCTTTCACAGCACAAACCTCCATCGCAGCAAGAACTAGTCGCTGGTTTATGAAGATGTTCACAAATCCCACAGAAACAACACGCGAACCCCTCGATCCGAAGGAATAACGTGGACGAGCCGTATAGGCTCACTTGTAATCTCCTACGCATCACGTCGCTGGAACTCACACGCCAGTAGAGACTTTTGACAAGTTTCTCAAAACTCGATAATGGCCGACGGCCGAAACACACTCGGTGTCTAATTCATCACAAAATAACCTCCACTTACAATGACCATTGATGCCTTTATATAGGCTTACAACCCATGCCTAAGCCTAAATATCTCAGACTCGTACCTAATTAATTATCTAAAACCAACTTAGAATCTAACAGAATAAACCAACTAGAAAATAAACTTGTTTGTTGCCGCACGTCTTCACGGTGAAATCCATTGATCGGTGGCATCAGGAATGAATCCTGTATGTGCACGTACTTTGCCTTGACCATATGGCACACGGCCTCCCTTTTTAACGCCATCTTGTGGACGTCCCTTCTCATCAAAATAATAGCGGGTCAAACCTCGTTGACTATCTTTGTCTCCAACTAGATTTTGTATCCATATACGTGCAACAAAAACATCTTCCAATTTAACTAATTGGTCTCCAAAATAATAGTATCTCCAACCTCCAAACATGTACGTGTAGAAGTAGGAAACCAAATCATCCCTTCTTAGGCCCTGTTTGGTAGTCCGCCGGCTCCAAGAAATACGAAAATCTGCGGGGCGGGTATTTCCCCGCTCTTTTATTTTCAGCTGAAACTACCCTGCTCCGGGAGTGGAGTTGGGGAGCGGTGAGACTCCGAACAGGCCTTTAGTTTCCAGGATTGTGTGCTAACGCTATGCGTTTCTTGCTTTTTAGTATTAACGACAACAGCATCAAGTCCAATGGTTCCACGCGTCACTTTCCTCCTTGGTTAGCCCATGATCATCTCTAAAAATGTCGTCCTTTTTTTTAAATCGTGATTCTATCTAGTTAGACAGGTCTTTTTCCTACTATAGAAAGAAACCAATAACTCCGATCACGACATTAGCAAATAGTGATAATAGCTCACTGGACTAATTCGCTGCTATAATTAATGACGTCCGGCCGGCAGATGAGCAGGAGCCATGCATACATTGCTGCGCGCACAGGATAGCAAAGTGGCCAAGACTACTGAGGTAGATCGTAGCTAGAGTGAAGTGCAAGGTTAAAAACACTTTTAGCAAGGATCTATCCAAAGTTCCAACCAAACCACATAAATTCATTCCAAAGTAACGACTATTATTACCTTCGTAAATTAATATAAAAGCGTTTAGATTACTACTTTAATGATCTAAGCGCTCTTATATTAGTTTACAAAGGGAGTATTTCACATTTGTTGTTCCAAGTTATGAAGCGAGAAAGCTGTGGGAGGAGACCTCTCCATAGAGTTAGAGGTGGTTAGGGTCACTGAGACAGTAAAAAATAGGCGCGTTGAAGGAAGTCTGATATCGTGGACAGACCCGAGAGCAACACCAAATCTGGCGAGGTTGACAGGGAGGTCCAGTCATCACTACCAGCAGATGGCGACCGTGAGGCTGTGGAAGACGAAGAGGGCGGGCCCATGGGGCAGGAGATGGGTGGCGCTGTCATCAGAGCATATGGCAACAGGGGGCTTGTGGCCGCCGCGGCCGGAGTGGCCGGCGGCATAAGGGGGAGGGGAGCGGGAGAGGGTTCAGGAAGCTCAACACCCTCTCGGAATAGTCAAATCCCCCTTCTAAAATTTTGGAAAAATGAATCTGTCTGGACTTAAAATATTTGAAACGAAATAAAATACTTTGTCAATCTGCCATCTCTTGACCAGTTGCCAGAAACAGTCTTTCGTCTGGGACAAACATGAACACGCACACACTTCAAACCACAATTCTTGGCAAGGGAATTGACCCAGACCAAGCCCAACCCAACCCATGCTGGGTCAAACTCCATCATCACCCACTCCTCCTCCGCCCTATAAATACCCAACGTCGCCAGTTCATGGCTTCCATCCCCAACCAACGTCGTCAGGTCATCAACACGGAAGGGAAGCAGCAAAAGCTAGGAGCCACTTCGCCTTCGAAGCCCGCTCCAGTCCAGGGAAGCAAGCGAAGCGACAACAGCGAACCAGCAACCCAAAGGAAGCATGGCGGCACTCCGGGCCCAGCGCCTCTTCTTGGTCCAGTCTTCCTCCTCCCCTTCTACTTCCACAGCGCGCCCACGGCCTCATCCACGACGGAGCGGGGCCGCAACATGCCGCGCCGCCCTGCGCGTGCCTTCAGGCATTCGCACCGCGCAGGATAACCTCAGCCTCAAGCTTGAATGGATCGAGCCGCAGGCGCCGCGCGCCCCGGCCTCCCCGTCGTCGGACGTGTCCGTCGAGAAGCTCCGCGCCATCGCGGAGGCCGCGGCGGACCGCGCCGAGATGCACGACATCATCGGCAGGCAGCGCGACAACTGGAACCACCTGCTGCTCCACTCCACCAACTCCCTCACGCTCGCCGCCTCCCTCATGGCCGCCCTCGCGCCCGCCGCGCCGGCCATGCCCGCGGTCAAGGCGTCCGCGGGGGTGCTCCTTGCCACGGCGGCGGTGACCATGGCGGCCGTCAATAAGATCCAGCCCTCGCAGCTCGCCGAGGAGCAGCGCAACGCCACCAGGCTGTGGCGGGAGCTCGAGCGCGACGTCCGCGCCGCGCTCGCGCTCGGCGCGCCGACGACCAGGGCCGACGTGCAGGAGGCCATGGACCGGGTGCTCGCGCTCGACGCCGCCTACCCGCTGCCGCTGCTCCCCGCCATGCTCGAGAAGTTCCCCAAGGCAGTCGAGCCCGCGCGTTGGTGGCCGCGCCGCCGCCCCTCGCAGCAGCCCAGGAACTCAAAGAGCTTCGGCCGTCGTGCCGTCGCTTCCGGGAACGGCTGGACCCAAGATCTTGAGGACGAGATGCGAGGCATCCTGAGGGTCATCAAGGCCAAGGACGAGCAGGAGTTCCTGACGGTGGGCAAGCTGGTGCTCAGCCTAAACAGGGGCCTGGCCGTGGCCGGTCCGGCGCTGGCCGGCACAGCAGCGCTCGCCACGGTGTTCATCGGCTCCGGCGAACCCGGGACGTTGGCTTCGGGCGCGGCCGTCTTTGCCGGGGCGCTGGCGGCGGCGGTGAACACGGTGGAGCACGGCGGGCAGATGGGCATGCTGTTCGAGCTGCTCCGCAACTGCGCCGGGTTCTACCGCAAGATCCAGGAGGACATCGAGGCCAACCTCGGCGAGCCCGACGTGGAGCGGAGGGAGGGCGGTGAGGTGTTTGCGACCAAGGTGGCGCTCAAGCTTGGACGGAGCATGTCGGACCTGAAGCAGTTCAGGAAGATGGCCTCGCCGTCCGTGAGAGACGAGGACATCAAGGAATTTGCCGGGAAACTCTTCTAGTCGACCCATCCACCCACTCACTCACCCTAGAATAGCCGACTGATGAATTCATGAAATCTGTATAGGAATTCCCGGTTCCATTACTAGTTCTTTTGTAAAGGTAGAAACTGAGGTCACAATTATTTGATTCATTCATTCTTATGTTTTCAATCCCAATTTGCACAATATAAACTGTCGAGTTTGAAGTTTGGACCGAGACTACATTTTATGCAATGGTCTGGCCGGCAAAGATGCGGTCAACACACGCACAAGAACATGGGGTTGGAAGAGCCCAAGCTAAATGCCGAAAGTTTGCGCCACCTAAGTACCTAACCTTGATGAGGTTGTATCGTAGGCTTGTTTTTTCTTGTGTTTCGATCTGAGCTGAGCCAGCCACCATTCCACAGTAGCTCGTTTCCGTCGGTGGTGCATACGCCTGCCGGGGTTAGCCATGATCATCTCTGAAAACGTCGTCATTTTATTAAAATCGTGATTCTATCTATAGTTCGATGGGTCATTTTCTTACTACAGAAAGAAACCATAACTCTGATCACGACACTTGCAAATTGTGATAATAGCTCACTGGACTAATTCTCTGCTATTATTAATAACGTCCGGCCGGCAGATGAGCAGGAGCCATGCATGCAACTTCTTTTCCTTCAGAAAGCGATCGAGAGCCAAGAAATATTCTACGGCTTCCTAATCCCATCAATAAGAAATACAAAAATGATGCATTCTACGATTCTCCCAGAAAACAAAAGAAAGGGGAACTAATCTAACGACCCAATAATCAACATGTTGGACTTGGAATTTTTCAGAGTCGTCTGACGTACGGCCAACAATCAACATATCAATTCAAGGCCAAGAAGTTTTCAACTACAACATTTTGAAGTTGACGGATGAATATGTATGGCTGCCACACCATTCCACCGTACCGGAAATAGCAAATCAGATTCAGATTCTGCGTGTTTCGACACAATAACTTCGGTCAGATTTCAGGCATTTCGTCATGGATTTCAGGCATTTTGTAGCGAAATAGCAAATGAAAAACAAGATTTGAGCATGTGGAATTTTTTGAATTTGAATAGTAAAGTCTAAACCATCTATTATGGATTGACCAGCGAAGCACGTGTAGTGGTCACTGGTCAAACATGAGATCAACATGCCAGAACATAGAACACAAACTCACTGCCATGGCCTCTGAAGCCCCGACCTCCATATCTCTGTCTCCATCTGTTTGGCGTAAGTAGCACCTTTTTAGGTTATACTACTTCCTCCGCCCCATAATATAAGGCATTATTACATCCAAATAATGTCTTATATTATGGGGTGGAGGGAGTACTAGTTTGATTTAGCCATAGCATCTATTTTGTTTGTCATGTTACGACTGTCGTCTGTTACTCGTTAACTTCTTAACTCCCTTGTCTAGCTCTGCCATGGACTCCATCGTGAGGAAGCAGATTAGCCGTTATGAACCTTTTTATTGTGTTATTAAGCTGATGGGAGATTTAGTAAAAATTATCTTTTACATAAATTATTCTACTAATAGTTCTTATAGCATATGCAGTTGCTTCCTCGCAAAAAATAAAAGTATGTGCAGTTGCTTGCATGCAATATTTCCACAGCTTACTATGTGAAGAATCACCTTTTGTGATTTAGTAGCCATCCAACAAGGAGGGTGATATGTTTCTTGATTTTCTGATGTACTATGTAGTACATTATAAAAATATACTTGACTTATTTTATTTGGTGTTAGTATGACAAGATAATCTGTAACTCCTAATGTGCATTAGGAAATGAGAAGTTTTTCTTTTGCGGGGTTGGAAATGAGAAGTTGGCATGCATTGGTAAAACTTGTTAATGTAGCTTGCTTGAAAGTGGCTTCAGATAATTTTATAGCCGGTGCCAGGCGCATCCCTTTTTTGCACTCACCAAACTATCTTTTGGTAGACTGTACTTGTATGTATAGTTGTGGCAAACCTCTCACTGACAAATAGTTGAATCCACCACAGAATTTTTAATCACTAGAATGTGTTCCTTTCTCGTTTATTTGCTCTAGAGATTTTCAGATATTAAAATTAGTTAGATCAGATGGATAATTATGTGTCAAGCTCTGAACTTAGAGAGGCGTTCAGAGATGATTAAAATTCGGAAATCTGAAGAGAATTAGCCCCAAATTCAGAGGGCGGTTGCTAGGGTTTGTGTTAAGCCCGACCCACTCCAGCGGCGACTAGGGTTTATGCCAATTACGACTCGATGCATCTCTCAGTGACCATGAAGATTAGTCTGACATGCAAACTTCTGAATGAAAAAACATCAGAATTCCTAATTCCATTTTAAGCAAGGGGCGTCTATATGACTTCAAAGATTCATGTGAACAAAGATCTTGTCAAAGCAAAGTTTCATTTTGAGTAAAACCAAGCAAAGTTTGATTTTGAGTCTAAACTACAAAATTTGATTATTAAATTTGTAGGGCCTTGCCCTCTCCAAGGAGGAGAGGGAGCCCTTGCAGAAATTCTCAGTGACCCGTGAGGGCCAAAGAGGGGGTTTGGAAATAGTTTTCAACCAGCAATTGACGCGCCTCGGTATTACCTCACTAGCTGCGTCATTGCCCCAAGCGCAAAGATGCCTTCCCCCGTCCGCCCATGACCCCTTCTTATACCCACCTCCAGCCCGGCCACCTCCCTCCGTGAGCGAGGTGGGACTAATCAGACTACTACCAGCGAACAAACTGAAGCTGTCAAATACTCCCAGATCCTTCCACGTTTCCCCAAGATCCGTTGGCGTGGCCTCTGAACCCCCGACCTCTCCCCGTCCATATGTGCCCTCATAGACCCCTAGGCTAGATCCACCACCCGCTCTCCTCCCTCGCCTCCCCGTCTACATTGGTACAAGCAGGGAATCCGACGCTACGGCGTACGTCCGGTGCCTTCCGCCCCAGATCCACTGCCTCCCTTTTACTGATCAAGAGCATCACTTTCTCTCTGTCTCCATCTGTCTGGTTTAAGCAGCCCCCTTTTATGCCATGTCGACTGTAATATGTTTTCTTGTCAACTTACGCTCGTTTGTGCTCAGCTATGGACTTGCAAGAAAGCAGATTAGCTCTCTTAGACTTTTTTATTGTGTTAAGTTGGAGGAAGATTTGGTAAAAAAACTGTCTTTTACTTGAAACAAAAGGGAGGAAACATTTTAGTATACTTCTTATACTATGTGCAGGTGCTGGTATACAACATTTCCACATTTTCCTATGTGAAATCACCCTAGTCTTTGATATATTCTGTGATGTAGTAGCCATCTAACAAGGAGTGTGATCTGTTTCTTATGAGTTTTTGATTTTGGTTGTAATTTTCTGATGTACTACATTGTAAAAATATACCTGACTCATTTAATTTGGTGACCTGTAAGTACTGTCTACAGTATGTGTGCATTAGGAAATGAGAAGTTGGCATTGGTAAAACCTGTTAACTTAGCTTGCTTGAGAGTGGCTTGAATTTTATAGCCGGTGCATCCTTTTTTGGAACCATCAAACTATCTTTTGGCAGACTGTACTTGCATGTATAGAGTACAGTTGTTGATCGCGTGGTGAACCTCCCACTGAAAAATAGTTGAACACACCACAGGATTTATAATCTCTAGAATTAGTTAGATCAGATGGATAATGATGATATGTCAAACTCTGAACTTAGAGGGGTTCAGAGGTGAGCAAAATTCAGAAATCCTCAGAGATTTACCCCTAATTCAGAGCGGGTTTGCTTGGGTTTGTATTAAGCGAAGAGGAAAGTAGAGCCCGGCCCACTCCAGTGGTGGCTAGGGTTTATCCCTATTACAACTCGATGCTTCTGTCGGCCGGAAAGCCCTGGCTTTATGGCCATTACAGTCCAAGAGTTGGTAAAGTAAAAAAGAAGAGATAAACATGACAGCTTAAGGTACAGTAATTTGTACCTAAAGGGAAATTAAATCGCAGCCGTGGAATAGATATCTGATACCGGTTACTCTGTTCACTTCAGTTGGTACCGCTTTGCCGGTGCATCTCGACCGTTGATTCTCGAACTGGACGATCTTGTTGATTGTAGCTATTTTAGAAAGGGAAACAGTAACTGAAGGTGGCATATCCTTCAGATATTTAGATGAGGCTTGACATGATCACATTAATCTTTTGGCTATCTGATGAAGATCTTAAATGATCTAACCTGTAGAACTGCCGAGCAGTCTGTTGCTCTGTCGTGGAATCATACAAATTTTATGTTAAGGAAGCTAGTTCATCTTTTTGTTCTGTATTTATTATCGATGGCAGCATAAACAAAGATAGTTTGGATGTTCATACTGATTTTGTATCTATTCTTTTTTTAGAGGATTTTGTATCTATTCTTAGGTCACACTGCCATAGTACTACAGATAATATCTGTTCAGATCTGAACAAATTCCTCACAAAGTCACACTTGTTGTTGATTAATCTTTATAATTAATCTGAACAAGGTTTCTTACTCGTGCAACAACAATTGTGTTTCCCCATGGTCCTACTATCTGTCCACTGAAATGTCATGATGTGGAAACCTAGCTATAGGACTAAAAAGTTGTTTCATGACATGTTTTTTCATGAATTTCGTGTTTGCCGTAACTTTTTTTTAGAGAAAAATCTTTGGAATTGCACCGTATCTCTACTACTATTAAACAAGAAAACTAGCGCGGACGAAAACTCTGCCAGAAGCGAACGAAAGGTCCACCTCACCCGCGTCACCAAAATTAGCGCTAGCCTCCATCTAATCTAACCCCGAAATTAGCGCTAACCTCTCCAGCCGCACAAGTCTCCCACAGCTCGGCGGCACCCGCTCCCCCTCGCCTCTCGGGCCGCACTGGTCTCTTCCCTCAGCGTGAAACAGGCGCACGCAAGGCGTCCGCCGGCAAATGAGGCCGCGAGCGATCCAGCGCCTGCATCCCTCGCCTCTCCGATCGCACCGGTTTGCTGCCTAAGCACGAAGTGGGTGCATGCAGGGCGGCCGCCAGCGAGCGATCCGGTGGCGCTATGGCGCCTGCATCCCTCGCCTCTCCGATCGCACCGGTCTGCTGCCTAAGCACGAAGTGGGTGCATGCAGGGCGGCCGCCGGCGAGCGATCTGGTGGCGCTATGGCGCCTGCATCCCTCGCCTCTCCGATCGCACCGGTGCTGCCTAAGCACGGTGGGTGCATGCAGGCGGCCGCCGGTGAGCGATCCGGTGGCGCTATGGCGCCTGCATCCCTCGCCTCTCCGATCGCACCGGTCTGCTCCCTAAGCACGAAGTGGGTGCATGCAGGGCGGCCGCCGGCGAACGAGCCCGCGGCGCGGCGGTCTGCTCCCTGCCAGTTTGAGATCCGCACTGGTCTCCTCTCTGCTGGCCATTCTACGGGAAAGATCGCTGAATACTTCATCTAAATCTGCCGCAAACGACCAGCACTCTATGCCAAGAAGTGGAAGTATTTCCTCCCTCACACATGCTCCCTGCCTCACATATGATGTAAGTATCGCATCCCTCACATGTGCTTCCTGACTCGCGTTCTTCTACAACATAGAGTATATGTGGATCAAATTACTTCATGTCTGCTAACAAAATTACATATCCTATGTGACAGTTGGTTATTTTTCTCCTTCGAAATTTAGGAGCTGGGAGATAATGCCACAGAATAACATAAGTATTTCTGTTTGAAGTGTGTATACTATCCTGATAAAATCCTCAGAATGAAGAGTGTATGCATTCTTGGTTTCATGCACCATATTATTGTTCATGTTTGAGAGATTGGTTTTGAGCATGTGAATCTGAGCTTCAAATACTTTGCCTGAGAAACTTCAGTTATTGATAAACGACAGAGGATGAAAAATATTCAGTGATGTCTCAAGCATTTCATTGTAACTACATTCTTGCACTTTATGCCTCATTGATTCTGTTCTGTTGCAACCTGTCTTAAGGTGCATCTGCTTCTTCATTTCTTAATCACTGTTTCTATACAATTTGATGGCGAAAAAGCGTGGTGGCCTTGGCTGTGTTATTCATCGCTGAGAAGAAGAAGAAAAGAGGGACAAGGAGCAATCATGGGCTTGGCTGGCGTGCTCGAGTGAAACATGCCCGTTTTAGTGTGGGTCGAGGCACTAGGGCACGTTGTCGGTGTGGCTTGGTCGGTCATTCGCTAGCTTAATCATCATGTGTTTGGATGAGGAAGCGATCACTAGCGCCAACCGGTACTCTGGCAGGCAAGTACCGCAACAATTAGTGTGACGGTCGGCATCAGACTGCGCAAGAAGACGGCTCTGCTCCAGCCTAAATGTTGGAGCCTGTACTCCCGTCTTCTGGAGGAAGGACAGCAGCCTCTGGTAGAGCAGGACGACAACAGCTTCACAGCGTCACCGAAGTCCGGGCGGTGGCTAAGTTCGGCATTAGCCTAGCTGCTAGCCAGAAGTTGGACATGAAGGGAGAGAGGCAGGGGTCAGCAAACGCAAAAGGGCAGGGGTCACCATAGTTGTTAATTCGTTTTTTCTGAATCTATAGCGATGCAATATAAGTTTCTGAATTTCTGTCAACTGAAGATCGTGCATAGTAGTGGTCTATTGATAGTACTGGTCAAGGTGTCAAATACTTTGTTTTTGCTTTCCATCAAACCATTTCTTTTCTGCTCTGGAGTTTAGAGTCAGCCCCACCTTGAATTTCCTCCGTCCTCCGCCACTGCTCCTAAATGTATTGGAATTCAGCAGGTCATGAAAATGGACGGATGTGATAGCGAAGGAACCAGAGGGAATGATACTACTGTATCAGCAATGGTGTTGATATGTAAGTACTCCATCTATTCTACATTCTTGTATCTTTTCACAAAAAACTATCAAACTTGTGTACTGTCATGCCTTCTAATTTTTCTTGTTAATTTGCACACAGGTAGAAGATACAAAAATGAGGAAGATACTAAAAGACACATAGATGAGTAACACAGATGAGAAATTCATATGCCCATCATGTCTTGGATTAGAAACAGTATGAAAACTTCAATGAAAAATTCAGCACTGCCAAACCATTTGGAAATGCTACTAGAAATGAAAAACAATTAGGGGGTAGATGCACTAGAGGAAGGAAAGAGAGGAGCTCCAGTTTGATCCCATACTTTGTGTCATAATTTCATATCGATTAATTCTTGTGTCTCAATGATTCACTCTATAATTCTCATTGACGAACTTTGGGCAGTACCTTGATGAATGTACTTCAAATCTTTACTATTAAAGGGTACGTTTGTTTTGGTATGTTCGCCTCCTTCGCTACATGGCACCTTTCCATCATTTTCATTTTCAATATATTAAGTGAAGCTTTCTCTTTTTTATTTAATTTGTGCTGGAAAGGAGGAATACATAGTTTTGCTACATAATAGTATAAATAAGATAAGGAAGAGGGTATTGCAACTAGCAAGGTAGCCTGTTCACAGTATGACTGTGAACTTCCTTAAAATATGTATGGTTGTTGTATCCTACCAAACAATATAATTTCCATGATTTTTCTGCGGTTTGCAAGACTCAAATCTTCAAAAAGCACACGTCTTTTCATATTGAAAATGTACCTCTGTTGAAACTTTGACTGTCAGTCATTCAGTTCGAAGTGAAAACACACAGAAAACTGTACTGTTAGGAGGTGTTGTCTCCTGTGCATGGATCAACCTGGATGGTTGGGGGTGGATCGGGGACGTAGCGGCAGCGGCCAGGTCTGGTGTAGTTGCCAGTTATCTTCAATTCAGGCCTTGAAATCTCAATATTTGAACGATCAGAATCTTCCTTTCAGTTGAGTGCATGAGATTACTTTGGAAGCAAACTGCAACTTTCTTGACGTGCCCAATACTAAACTGGGAGGTGCTGGGAGGCTGATGCTTAACTACCTCCGGATGAAACTGACATCGAGGTGAGTAGTGCCTACTTTATTCTTTTAGTATGAATTGATTAGCATTTCATAGAAACATGATGTATGTGATATATTTGAATCATCACTTCAATTTCATGTGCATTGGTTGAAACGTGTGTTGCACGTGCATGTCTACTAGTAGGATCAAACAAGATCATCAGCATTGCGAATTAGGAACTAAACACAATAGTAGCTTTATGTTTTCCAACTAACAGGAAGAGAAGGAATCATAAGCTGCACAAATTAGTAAAACAATAAAAAAGTTCATTTTTAAAGTTGAACTTCAAATTTTGATATTGAATTTGTAGGGCCTTGCCCTCTCCGAGGAGGAGAGGGAGCCCTGGCAGAAATTCTCAGTGACCCATAAGGGCCAAAGAGGGGGTTTGGAAATAGTTTTCAACCAGCAATTGACGCGCCTCGGTATTACCTCACTAGCTGCGTCATTGCCCCAAGCGCAAAGATGCCTTCTCCCGATCGCCCACGGCCCTTTCTTATACCCAGCTCCATCCCTGCTACCTCCCTCCGTGAGCGAGGTGGGACTAATTGCGACGACCAGCAACGAACCGACGTACACAAAGCTAGCAAACGTGGGCCTCTTCTCTGCTCGCACCTTTTCCAGTGCGTAGGAAGAGTTTAGGCCCATGGTCCGATAACCAACAAGTGAATGTGCTAACCGTAGGTAGGGCCATTTATCAATAGAGTAGTCTGGTTGGTGTGCCAATTTAATTTGCTATATGCACAACGCTAAGCGTTTCAAGACCCCATCAATTTTGCACCGGTCCCTTTTGCTAGGAACCAAGGTTTTTTAGCACGGTTTTTTGTTCATCCTTCTTTAGGTACTTACTAGAAAAAATACCCATGCATTGCTACAGGGGACGCAGTTGATGTGTATTTAAATTTAGTTAGAATTAGATGGGCAAAACACAATGATAGTTCATGTAAAATTTAATGCGCACCAAAATGTTAGACCCGCACAATAGCAAGTTATATACGGATTCCAAATGGACTTCAATTTTCTATATAGAGCTATAATTCATCATCATATTCTAAGTTAAAACAGAACTGGTTATCTTCTATCCCAGCTTGAAATATATTCCATGATGGTTGTAGATGTGGTGTTGCCGTGTTGGCATGTGTTGGGTGGCTGGTGAGCACCAGTTGTCAGCGATCCGTGCTGTTGTCACACAATATTAACAAAATTAAAAAGTGGAAATACCGGCATTTTACACAGACAATTCTAAAAAACAAAAATAGTAGGTCTAGAGGTCCTAAAACATGTTTTCAATTGTAATAAGGAGAAGACGTACTGCGGCCCCAGAGAAGGAAGATGCTAATCATAATTAAAACGTTGACAGCCAAGATCTTCGCTCTTGAGGTCGATAGTTTGGAAACAGTCGACAGTGTCAAGGCTAAGATACAAGTTGAGGAGGGCTTTCCTGTGGACCAGCATAGGCTCATCTTTGCTGAGAAACAGATGGAAGACTTTCGCACCCTGGGGGAGTATGGCATCAAGCACCAGGACATGATTCACCTGGTGCTCCGCCTCCGTGCCTGACTAGCGAGTGCTACCAAGACTTTCTTCCCAGTATGCTTCAGATTCTTTCTGTTTGCAAATTGTCCAGCCATGCAGAAACCTGCATAAGAGCGTGCACTAGTATGTCAGACGTATTTGCTAACTACAGGCTACAATCAGTATGGTCGAAATGTACATCATCTGCCTTTCTGTCTCGCCCTGTGGTGCCAGTGAAAAAGCAGACGTGGCCAGAGAGCGCGGGTTAATGTTGTTTGAAGTATTTGCTACGAGCACTCTGTTATCAAGAATCAAAGCATTTGCTACTGCATTGCTCAAATTTGGCCTGCTAATGTCTTTATAGCATGAAGTAGCTTCCTTGGCTTGCTTATTTTGCTTGAGGGTATTTCATTAATTTACACAACCCTGCGGTAATGGTCCACGTACATTACCAGATTTACTCAGAAATTCGGAAACACACAAGAGCATTGCATATTTTTTCTAAATTTTGACAACCATATTCATGTAAAGCAGCGCTCACAGTTGTATATTGGACAGGAAGTATTTCTTACAGAAAACTTGGGAGACATTTTAGATCTTTGTGTAAAAAATATAAACAACCAACAAGTACAGCAAGCATGAATAAATTTGTTTGACTTGCCTCTAATGCTTTGGCCCGACACCGCCACTTGCAAAAAGCCCCGCAGAATTGCAGAAGAATCCCCATACTCTTAATTTTTTGGTATTCATTCACTAATGAGAAGGAACGGAGGAACGTGATTATGATAATATTGAGGATTTGGCAGCTAATGAATGATCAATTGCATGATAAACCAGTTCCACCAATGACAATAATAACAAAGATTTTTTTTCGCAAATATGCTTTAGACTGTATCATTGCATTTATGTGTGTTTGACACAATAACGTCGGTTGGATTTCAGGCATTTCGTCATGGATTCAGTTTTGTAGCCAAACAGCAAAGGAAAAAAACCAAGACTCGGTTCGTTCCTTCGACCATGTGGAATTTTTTGAATGGTAACGTCTAAACCATCTATTATGGATTGACCAGAGAAGCACATGTATTGGTCAAACATGAGATCAACATGCCAGAACATACAACCCAAACTCGTCGCCATGGCCACGCTGCCGACAAGTATACATACGAGCACATATTATTATCCATCTGATCTGAAAATCTCTGAAAACCCCGACCTCCATCTATCGTTTATGAGGGCTAGAATGTATTTCTTTCTCGTTTATTTGCTGCAGAGATTTTCAGATCAGATGGACAATGATATGTCAAGCTCTGAACTTAGAGAGGGGTATTAAGCGCGACCCACTCCAATGGCGATGCCTCTCTCAGTGACCATGAAGATTAGTCTGCAATGCAAAGTTCTAAAAGAAAAAACATCAGAATTCCTAATTCCATTTTAAACATGAGGCCTTCAGTTGGTCTCTACAACTTCGAAGACTGATTGGCCTTGGCCAGCAGTCCTGAATTTCAAACTGAAATATGATTCATGTGAAACTTGTATCTGGTCCAAGCAAAAACTAATAGCAGCTGTTAAATTTAAATATCTTCCATGGTCCAGAATTTAAATTTTTGAGATTGCGTTTGTAGGGCCTTGCCCTCTGAGGAGAGGGAGCCCTTCAAGAAATTCTCAGTGACCCGTGAGGGCCAAAGAGGGTGTTTGGAAATAGTTTTCAACCAGCAATTGACGCGCCTCGGTATGACCTCACTAGCTGCGTCATTGCCCCAAGCGCAAAGATGACTTCTCCCGTTCGCCCACGGTCCCTTCTTATACCCAGCTCCAGCCCTGCCACCAGCACCCGTGAGCGAGGTGGGACTAATCAGACTACCAGCCAGGCATAGCCGCAATCTCCCAAACCCTCCTCCAGCAAAACCTTCCTCTTTTTTTTGCGGGGGGCAACAAATCCTTCCTTGTTTCCCCAAAATCCCTTGGCATGGCCTCTGAATCCCCGACGTCTCCCCGTCCATATGGATTGACCAGAGAAGCACATCTTGTGGTCAAACATGACATCTATATGCCAGAACATAGAACACACACTTGAACGACCACAACTTCCACTCATAAAAAAAAATGAAAAAAAAAGCCAGCTTACTCCCAAAAGTAGACGGAATACATTCATAGCTAGTAATGCCTTTTAATTGAAATAAAAGTGGGGAAACATTAATTCTACTAATAGTTCCGATACTATGTGCAGTTGCTTGTATGCAAAATTTCCACAGCTTCCTATGTGAAGTATCACCCAAGCCTTCGATATATTCTGTCATGTACTCCCTTCGTTCCTAAATATTTGTCTTTCTAGAGATTTCAACAAGTGACTACATAAGGAGCAAAATGAGTGAATCTACACTCTAAAATATGTCTATATACATCTTATGTGGTAGTCCATTTGAAATCTCTAAAAGACAAATATTTAGGAACGGAGGGAGTAGTAGCCAATTAGCCATCCAACAAGGAGTGTGATCTGCTTCTTGATTTTCTGCTGTAGTACATTTAAAAATTATACCTGACTAATTTAGTTTGGTGTTAGTATGACAAGACGACCTGTAAGTACTAAGTACATTATCTGTGCAGTAAGAAATGAGAAGTTGGCATTGCTAAAACTTGTTAATAATATAGCTTGCTTGAAAGTGGCTTCAGACAATTTTATAGCCGGTGCATCCTTTTCTGTAATCACCAAACTATCTTTTGGCAGACTGTACTCGTATGTATACTTGTTGGCAGCGTGGAAAACCTCTGGAATGTGTTTCTTTCTCGTTTCTTTGCTGCAGAGATTTTCAGATCAGATGGATAATGACATGTCAAGCCCTGAAATTAGAGAGGCGTTCAGAGATGATTAAAATTCAGAAATATTCAGAGATTTAGCCCCAAATTCAGAGGGAGGGTTGCTAGGGTTTGTATTAAGTCCGACCCACTCCAGCGGTGACTAGGGTTTATACCTATTACGACTCGATGCCTCTCCGAGTGACCATGAAGATTAGTCTGACATTCAAACTTCTGAAAGAAAAACATCAGAATTCCTAATTCCATTTTAAGCAAGAGGCCTTCAGTTAGTCTCTACAACTTCGAAGATGATTGGCCTTGGCCAGCAGTCCTGAATTTTGAACCGAAAATATGATGAATACTTTTATCTGGTCCAAGCAAAAACTAACATGGACAAATCAGAATCATAAGTTGCAGAAATGAGTAAAACCTAGCAAACTCTCATTTTTAGTAGAAATTTAAAATGTTGAGATTGAACTTGTAGGGCCTTGCCCTCTCCGAGGAGAGGGAGCACTTCCAGAAATTCTCAATGACCCGTGAGGGCCAAAGAGGGGGTTTGGAAATAGTTTTCAACCAGCAATTGACGCGCCTCGGTATTACCTCACTAGCTGCATCATTGCCCCAAACGCAAAGATGCCTTCTTCCGCGCGCCCACCTGCTCAGACCTCTCCTAATGCATTGGTGCTAAAATGGAGTGCTAAGTGCATTAAAATGCTTAGCAACTAATGTCCCCAATGCATTGGTGCTTAGATTTTGTTGCTAAGCCTCCTCTATTTAATTGTTTACTAATAAAACCCCTTCATGTATTGGGTGATAGGCTTTTTTCCTAGGTCCACGTGCTTAGCATTGGTTCTTATTGGGGTCATCATAATACTCTCTCTCCTCTTTAATTGCTTTGCCACATCATTTTTCTGCCTACGTGGCATCCTTAGCACTTGTACACCATGAAGCATTGGGAAAGGCCTTATACCCAGCCACCTCCCTTGCCACCTGCCTCAGTTGCCGAGGTGGGACTAATCTCGGACTAATCAGACTACGCGCAAACAAACTGATTCTTTCAGATAGTAAGGCCGAAGTGTGAAAAAACCCAAAATCTCCCAAAACCTCCTCCCACAAATCCTTCATTGTTTCCACAAAATCCGTTGGCATGGCCTCTGAATCCCCGTCCATATATGTGCGTACCCTCATAGTCAGTCCCCTAGATTAGATCCACCACCCCGTTCTCCTCCCTCGCCTCCCGCAGCGCAATCCACGCCTGCCCCATCTGCATTGGTACACGAAGTGTTGCGGTGCTGCGGTGTACGCCCGGTGCCTTTGTCCCCAGATCCACCGCCTCCCGTTCGCTGATTATAAGAGCATCACCTTCTCTGTGCCTCCATCTGTCTGGTGTAAGTAGCCCTCTTTTTAGGCTATATATACTACTTTGATTTAGCCATGGCGTCTATTTTGTTCTGTCACATTGCGACTGCGATATGTTTTCTTATCATCTTCCTAACTCATTTGCGCACTGCTATGGACTTGTGAGAAAGCATATTAGCTCTCTTAGACTTTTTTATTGTGTTAAGCTGGAGAAAAAGTTCAGTTTCATTAGTTCTATCTATGTTAGTTTGAACTTGCTATCTATGTCAGGCTATGTTAGTATGAACTTGCTATCTAAGTTAGTATGAACTTGCTATCTATGTCAAGCTATCTATGCAGATACTATATATGTATGCCAGCAGTATTCTGTTAGTATGCCAGGTACAAACTGAACTTAATCCAAGGTTCACCACAGTAACAAACATAGTTATTCTCAGACATAGTACTCTCACAAACAACATAGAATCCAAGGTTCACCACAATAAAGCTTAACCCATTCCAAGCTTTCCTCCATAGCTATAAGACACCATTGACACACATGGTCAGACAACTCTCAGACAACAACACAACTTAGTCCTCATCACAAATAGCCTTGATCTGGTGAAGCTTCCTCTTGTTGCTATCACCTGCTGTCTTCAGCTCAACAATGCAGGAAGCAAGAGTGCTCTTCTCCATGGTCAACTTCTCCTTCACTTTCATCAGCTCAGCAATGCAACAATCCAGCTTATCCTTCTCTTTCTTCAGGTCATCCTTCTCTTTCTTCAGGTCAGCATAGCAAATCTCCAACATCCTCTTATCAGAGCTCAACTTTTCCTTCTCTTTAAGATGGTTGAACTTCAAATTCCTAATGACACTGGCTTGAGCTACATGAATTTGCTTTAACTGGTCAACAACAGCCTTCAATTTCTTGATCTCAGCATCCTTTGTCATGCTGCTTTCCACACTCACTGAAATGTTCTCAGCATCATTCTTCTGGTTTACCTCAGGCTGGCTATCCTTATAATCCAATAGGTTGTTCACATCTTCAACAAGCTTCTCATATGTCTCCTGCAACTCTTTTTTCTGCTGTGTGAGAATGTGTACAGTGCTTGAATGCTCCAGGCATGCCATCTTGTTATCATGCTGGCTATGCTCATACATAAGCCACAACTTATGTAGTTATGTATAGCATTCTGCAGATGCTCTGGCGAATGCTCATCTACCCACTGCACTAATCCACAATTTCGAACACCCTACAATACAAAAATTCAGTTCAAAATTACAGACATTACTTACAGATTTAGTTACATAGTTGATTCAGTTAATGTACCAGAATCAGATTCATTTAATGATGAATCATTATGAAAACTACAACTAAGAACAGTTCCTATGATCCCTAGAACTAAATTCAGTAAATATGAACCCTAGAACATGAACAGTATCTATGAACCCTAGAACATGAACAGTAATTAGAATGCTGCAAACAAAACTTGAAACTTACTTCCGTGGCACAGTCAATGAAACCTCCTACCAGTGCTTATCCCCTCAAATGCAACATATTTCCTCCCTGGATTCCCATGCTCACAAATCACATTCAAGTCGTCAGCAAGACCCTCGAACGACGGTTCATCAATTGTAGCTGGGATCTGAGAAATCCAACAAAAACTTGTTCAAATCGAGCAATGTTGAACCCTAGAAACCCTAGAACACAAATGAGCAACAAGTTTCTGACCTTGAGAGGGGAGTCGTCGGAGGAGATGTACTGCGCGGCGGAGCCCTCAGTGCTCTCACTGTCGCTCCAGGACACCATGGCGGCCGGCGGCCGGCGGCGACCGGAGAGGGGAGGAGCAAATGGGAGGGGAGCGAGCGAGCGTGGGAGCAGAGAGAGCGAGCGTGGGAGCAGAGAGGAGAGCGAACGAGATCTGGTCGGGCGCGGGCGGTCTGTCTCTGCCGACCCGACCGCGTCTGTCTTAAGCAAACGGCGCCGTCAGCGCGTCCGTTACGCCACGTCACGCATATTGGGCCCCACCTGTCAGCGTGTGTTGATGCTGTTGGTGTAAGGACATCTTTAAAGTGGATCCTTAAATCTTCCGCAAGGGTCCGGCCCGCGATGAACGGATGCAGTTTGCCATCCAACATAGTCCTGTATAGGTCCGCCGACGCGTAGGGGTCTATTTTCAGTAAGAGAGAAATACAAACCCTACAAATTTGTGGGGCATCTCCAAACTCTGAACTTATATCTTGTTTCGCTAGTTTGTTCAACCCCTATGCTGCATATTATGACAATCCCTTTCTTTTGTGACAATCTCAGTTTTTTTTTGCAGGGTGAAAACAAGTTTTATTTCAAAATTATAAAGTTATAGTGTAGATGCGAGAATTCCTCGGTACATGGAGGCCCGATGTGTAAGCAAACAATGTGCTACATTCAATACGATTATACCTCGCTAAACAATCTGCCACTCTTTGATATACTCCCTCCGTAAACTAATTTAATAGCGTCTAGATCACTACTTTAGTAAATGCTTTTATATTAGTTTATAGAGGGAGTACTATTATGAAAACTATGAAGCTTTTGCGAAATAAACTCCTGAACCTATGGTAATGCTAGAATCTCCAAGCCAGATGTCCATATGAAGAGTTGGAGACCAGACTAGACCCTTCGTATTGGATGGAATAATCAGAGCCGACATGTATCCATACCTTAGGTTGCCTTGTATTTGCATGGCAATTCCAGGTTCCTTCCATCACGGTAGTCCCAACAAAATGGAACGGGCCGATACCGAAGGCAAAATCACGCGGCTTGCCTTGGAAGGAACCTGCCTGCAGATTAAACCCTCCATACCCGTGGGATGTGGGCCGTTGGCGATATATACACACACATCCTTCCCGAGATTCACGTACGTCTCCATCCATCTATCGATTTGGAGCCAACAAACCATATCATTGATCGATCCCGAGATTCCTTCCGCCTCTCCGTCCGTCGTCATCGAGTTCACGCCGAAAGGTACGGGAGTTAGCTGTTGATCTCGTCTGTAGCAGACTTGAACGTAGTACTCCATTATACTCCCTCCATTCACAAATAATTGTCTTTCTAGCCATCTCAAATGGACTACAACATACAGATGTATGTAGACATGTTTTAGAGTGTAGGTTCACTCATTTTGCTCCGTATGTAGTTACTTGTTGAAATCTCTAGAAAGACAATTATTTAGGAACGGAGGGAGTAGGTTGCTTAATTAATTGATCACCGTCCGTCAATGGATTAATTAAGTTTTGTTTTGTTCATTGTCGGATCATCCGTAGCTGGAACTCCCAATTGCTGATGCTTTTTGCTCTCATTCAATTCACCAGATGAAGCTCTTTGTCGAGACCTTCATCGGTACCATGATCAGCATCAACGTCGACCCGTCTGACACCATCAACGTCGTCAAGGCCAAGATTCAGGATCAACAGCGCCTTACCTTTGGCGAGGACGAGCTGGAAGACAAACGCACAGTGGCTGATTACGGCATCAAGGATGAATCCACTATTCGCCTCCATCTGCGTTGCCTGAGAAGGAAGATCCGAATTTATCTCAAAGGGTTGACTGGCAAGACCACCACGCATCATTTCGAGAACCTGGACACCATCGCTTGTGTCAAGGCCATGATCCAGGACAGAGACGGCATTCCTACCGACTACCAGAAGCTCATCTATGCCGGGAAACACCTAGAAGATGACCGCACCATGGATGACTATGCCATCCAGGACGACGCCACATTTCACCTCGTGCTCCGTCTCTGATCATGCAGTGGCCAATGCCCAAGAGCTGGAATTCCCCAAGAGTGAGTACCTAGCTAGTCCAAGTGCGTAACCTATTTTCCGCCCATTGTCCTCTATGGCATCGGCCAAGTCCTCTAGTTTTTTCTTTTCTTTTCTATGAGAAAGTCCAGTCCAATCCAGTGGTGTACGACGGTCATTACGAAGCACAAGAGTATGCATTAACTTGTCCAAAGCATTTACTACTATACAAGCACTATGTTTTCATTCTCTGCCAGCGCTAGCTACTGCGTCTAGTTTGGTAGCTTTGTGTGTTATACATGAATATGGAGACAGAATTATATATATGTTGTCACATCACTAGTAGAAAACAGGGCTTTCGTCCAGGCCAGTTTAGCCCATTAGTCCCGGTTCAATCCAGAACCGGGACCAATGGAAACTATTTACCCTGTTCGTGAGCCCAGGGCGGCGGCCGGCCACGTGAACCATTGGTCCCGGTTCGTCCGGATCTTTTGGTCCCGTTGGTGGGACGAACCGGGACCAATGGTCCTGCTCTGGCCCACCACTATTGGTCGGTTGGTGGCTTGAACGGGACCAAAGGCTTCCTTTAGTCCCGCTCATGCCACCAACCGGGCTAATGGTGCTGTTTATATATAGCGCCTCATGAAGAGCAGAGCATACTGCTCTGTTTTTTTTACTGGCCGAGGAGAGAGGGCTTGGTGGTGCTCTAGCTCACCTCCTATGCACACAAGGTGTTCGATGGAATGCCCGAGCCACACTACTTAAGGTTTCTCCTCTCCAAGCTCGACCGCCAAGCTCCATTTTTCTCAATATTTATCTAGGTTTAGCGATCCGTCACGCCCCGTCCCCGTCTTCATCGCCGTCGATCACCCGCGCCGATCTCATCGCCGGCACCACCGTGGTGAGCCTCTTGTTCTTATCTTCTTTCTGAAAGGAAAAATATTATTACTTGTTTGTTTAGATACATACTTGTATTATTTTCTTACTTTTATTATTGCATCTTATATAGTGCGATGGTTTTGGTATCCGCCCCCGTCGGCCCTCGTCCTGTCTATGATTCGGATGTGGTATATATTATCTTTTCATAACTATTGGTTCATTTATTGTTTATGAAAATTATGCCGACCAACGTAACATAGATTTTATTTATCTAGGAGGTTGTTGAACCGGAAATTCCAACCGACCCTATCGTCGAGAGGTTAAATTTAGTTGAAGAAGGAAAAACAATTTCTTAAAAGAAAAAATAAAAAAACTTGAGGAGGAGAAGATGATATTGGAGTTGCATGTTGCGGATGTCGTCGATGATCACAAGATCAAGATGGATGCAATGCGCTTGAAGATGAGAAAGATTAAAAAATATGCCATTCATACCGAGGCTTGGTATCATTATGCCGTTGGATCAGTTGTTACCTTGGTTGCGATTATGATCGTATTTGTTTTCGCATTGAAATGTTTTACATAGTTTCAATGTATGGTTTAATTAATTTAGATGCTCTGCAGAGCTTTATGTTGTTAGATGAGAACTATGTATGTACTTTGGTTTTATGTGATGATGAACTTCTATTAATTTGGTCACTTAATTATCTATTCATGATGTTCTGTAATGATTTTTGACACACTTAACTATATATAATGCACGCAGATGAACCGGCAATGGATGTACGGTGATGAGACACACCTCCGAGTACATTAAGGGCGTGCATGATTTTCTCAAGTGGCTGAGGCAAACAAGCATAATGGTTTTATGTGTTGTCCATGCCCTATATGTTGGAATACGAAGTCTTACTCGACCGGAAAATCCTTCACACCCACCTGCTTTACAAGGGTTTCATGCCACACTATAATGTTTGGACGAGGCACGGAGAAATAGGGGTTATGATGGAAGACGGCGAGGAAGAAGAGTACGATGACAACTATGTGCCCCTGAATACGGTGATGCTATTGAACATCAAGATGCACTGACGATGTGCACGATGGTGCTGGAACAGGCGAAGCTGCTGAAGATCAAGAGGAACCAGACGATGTGCCCGATGATGATGATCTCCGCCGGTCATTGTCGATGCAAGGACACAATGTGAAAGTCAAAAGGAGAAGCTGAAGTTCGATCGCATGTTAGAGGATCACAAAAAGGGTTGTACCCCAATTGCGAAGATGGCAACACAAAGCTCGGTACCGTACTCGAATTGCTGCGATGGAAGGCAGAGAATGTCAGTGCGGATAAAGGATTTGAGAAGCTACTGAAAATAATGAAGAAGAAGCTTCCAAAGGATAACGAATTGCCCGACAAGTACATACGCAGCAAAGAAGGTCGATGCCCTCTAGGATTGGAGGTGGAGAAGATACATGCATGCCCTAATGATCGCATCCTCTACCGTGGTGCCTACAAGGATCTGAACGCATGCCCGGTATGTGGTGCATTGCGGTATAAGATCGACGAGATGACCCCGGTGATGTTGACGTCGAGCCTCCGGGAAGAGGGTTCTGCGAAGGTGATGTGGTATGCTCCTATAATACCACGGTTGAAACGTCTGTTCGAAACGGAGAGCATGCCAAGTTGATGCGATGGCACAGTGAGGACCGTAAGAAAGACGGAAGTTGAGAGCACCCGGTGACGGGTCGCAGTGGAGAAAAATCAAGAGAAAGTACTGGGATGAGTTTGCAAAGGACCCAAGGAACGTATGGTTTGCTTTAAGCGCAGATGGCATTAATCCTTTCGGGGAGCAGAGCAGCAATCACAACACCTGGCCCGTGACTCTATGTATGTATAACCTTCCTCCTTGGATGTGCATGAAGCGGAAGTTCATTATGATGCCAGTTCTCATCCAAGGCCCTAAGCAACCCGGCAACGACATTGATGTGTACCTAAGGCCATTAGTTGAAGAACTTTTACAGCTGTGGAATGGAAACGGTGTACGTACGTGGGATGAGCACAAAAAGGAGGAATTTGACCTAAAGGCGTTGATGTTCGTGACCATCAACGATTGGCCCGCCTCAAGAACCTTCGTGACAGACAAACAAGGGATACCACGCATGCACGCACTGTTTACTTGACACCGATAGTATATACCGGAAGCTGCGGGAAGAATGTGTACCAGGCCATCGTCGATTTCTTCCGACCAACCATCAATGTCGAAAGAAAGGCAAGCATTTCAAAGGCGAGGCAGATCACCGGAAGAAGCCCGCCATGCGTACCGGTGATCACGTACTTGCTATGGTCAATGATTTACACGTAATCTTTACAAAGGGTCCTGGCGGACTAGCTGTTCCGAATGACGTTGAGAATCACGCACCCATGTGGAAGAAGAAATCTATATTTTGGGACCTACCCTACTGGAAAGACCTAGAGGTCCGCTCTTCGATCGACGTGATGCACGTGACGAAGAACCTTTGCGTGAACCTGCTAGGCTTCTTGGGCGTGTATGAGAAGACAAAAGATACACCTGAGGCACGAGAGGACCTGCAACGCTTGCACGAAAAAGAGGGCATGCCTCCGAAGCAGTATGAAGGTCCTGCCAGCAAGTTGACAAGATCTACGCCCACAACAAAATTGTGTTCTACTCGTGCAATAGAGAACTACGTATAGACCTAGCTCATGATGCCACTGTTGGGGAACGTTGCAGAAAATTAAAATTTTTCCTACGGTTTCACCAAGATCCATCTATGAGTTCATCTAGCAACGAGTCATGGGAGAGTGATTGCATCCACATACCACTTGTAGATCGCGTGCGGAAGCGTTCACTAGAACGTGGATGACGGAGTCGTACTCGCCGTGATCCAAATCACCGATGACCGAGTGCCGAACGGACGGCACCTCCGCGTTCAACACACGTACGGGACGGGAGACGTCTCCTCCTTCTTGATCCAGCAAGGGGAAAGGAGAGGTTGATGATGATGGCTCCAGCAGCAACACAACGGCGTGGTGGTGGTGGAGCAGCAGCACTCCGGCAGGGCTTCGCCAAGCACGTGACGGCGGAGGAAGAGGTGTAGCAGGGGGAGGGAGGCGCCAGAGTTTCAGTGCGCGGCTGCCCCTCTCCCCTCCTTTATATAGGCCCCCAGGGGCGCCGCCCTGGGGATCCCATCTCCCAAGGGGGCGGCGCCAAGGGGTGGAGTGCCCCCAAGGCAGTGGGCGCCCCACCCTAGGGTTTCAACCCTAGGCGCAGGGGTGGGCCAAGGGGTGCACCAGCCCACTATGGGCTGGTTCCTCCCCACTTCAGCCCATGGGGCCCTCCGGATGGTGGCCCCACCGGTGGACCCCGGGACCTTCCGGTGGTCCCAGACAATACCGGTGACCCCAAACTTTCCCGATGGCGAAATACCACTTCCTATATATAATTCTTTACCTCCAGACCATTCCGAAACTCCTCGTGACATCCAGGATCTCATCCGGGACTCCGAACAACATTCGGTATACTGCATACTCATATTCATACAACCCTAGCGTCACCGAACCTTAAGTGTGTAGACCCTACGGGTTCGGGAGACACGTAGACATGACCGAGACGGCTCTCGGGCAATAACCAACAGCGGGATCTGGATACCCATGTTGGCTCCCACATGCTCCTCGATGATCTCATCGGATGAACCACGATGTCGAGGATTCAAACAATTCCGTATACAATTCCCTTTGTCAATCGGTATGTTACTTGCCCGAGATTCGATCGTCGGTATCCCAATACCTCATTCAATCTCATTACCGGCAAGTCACTTTACTCGTACCGTAATGCATGATCCCGTGACCAGACACTTGGTCATTTTGAGCTCATTATGATGATGCACTACCGAGTGGGCCCAGTGATACCTCTCCGTCATACGGAGTGACAAATCCAGTCTCGATCCGTGTCAACCCAATGACACTTTCGGAGATACCTAGTGCACCTTTATAGTCACCCGATTACGTTGTGACGTTTGATACAGCCAAAGCACTCTTACGGTATCCGGGAGTTACACGATCTCATGGTCTAAGGAAGAGATACTTGACATTGGAAAAGCTCTAGCAAAACGAACTACGATCTTGTGCTATGCTTAGGATTGGGTCTTGTCCATCACATCATTCTCCTAATGATGTGATCCCGTTATCATTGACATCCAATGTCCATAGTCAGGAAACCATGACTATCTGTTGATCAATGAGCTAGTCAACTAGAGGCTCACTAGGGACATAATGTGGTCTATTTATTCACACGTGTATTACGATTTCCGGATAATACAATTATAGCATGAATAAAAGACAATTATCATGAACAAGGAAATATAATAATAATCCTTTTATTATTGCCTCTAGGGCATATTTCCAACAAAACGGTGTATGTACGTGGGATGAGCACAAAAAGGAGGAATTTGACCTAAAGGCGTTGCTGTTCGTGACCATCAGCGATTGGCCCGCTCTCAAGAACCTTCGGGACAGATAAACAAGGATACCACGCATGCACGCACTGTTTACTTGACACCGATAGTATATACCGAGAAGCTGCATGAAGAATGTGTACCTGGCCGTCGTCGATTTCTTTCGACCAACCATCAATGTCGAAAGAAAGGCAAGCATTTCAAAGCGAGGCAGATCACCGGAAGAAGCCCGCCATGCGTATCGGTGATCACGTATTTGCTATGGTCAATGATTTACACGTAATCTTCGGAAAGGGTCCCGCGGACTAGCTGTTCCGAATGACGCCGAGAATCACGCACCCATGTGGAAGAAGAAATCTATATTTTGGGACCTACCCTCTGGAAAGACCTGAAGTGCGCTCTTGATCGACGTGATGCACGTGACGAAGAACCTTTGCGTGAACCTGCTAGGCTTCTTGGCGTGTATGGGAAGACAACAGATATACCGAGGCACGAGAGGACCTGCAACGCTTGCCGCGAAAAAGAGGGCATGCCTCCGAAGCGGTATGAAGGTCCCGCCAGCTACGCTCTTACGAAAGAAGAGAAAGAAATATTCTTTTAATGCCTGCTCAAGATGAAGGTCCCGACTGGCTTCTCGTCGAATATAAAGGGAATAACAAATATGCGGAGAAAAGTTCCGAACCTAAAGTCTCATGACTGCCACGTGATTATGACGCAACTGCTTCCGGTTGCATTGAGGGGGCTTCTACCGAAAACGTCCGATTAGCCATTATGAAGCTATGTGCATTCCTCAATGCAATATCTCGAAAGGTGATCGATCCGAAATCGTACCAATGCTAAGGAGTGATGTGGCGCAATGTCTTGTCGGTTTGAGCTGGTGTTCCCACCATCCTTCTTCAATATCATGACGCACGTCCTAGTTCATCTAGTCGACGAGATTGTCATTCTGGGGCCCGTATTTCTATACAATATGTACCCCTTTGAGAGGTTCATGTTGGGGAACGTAGTAATTTCAAAATTTTCCTACGATCACGCAAGACCATGGTGATGGCATAGCAACGAGAGGGAGAGTGTCCGTCCCACGCACTCGTGACCCGAAAGCGAAGCGTTATAACAACGCTGTTGATGTAGTCGACGTCTCCACGATCCGACCGATCCAAGCACCCAACGTCGGCACCTCCGAGTTACGCACACGTTCAGCTCGATGACGATCCCGGACTCCGATCCAGCAAAGTGTCGGGAAGAGTTCCGTCAAGACGACGGCGTGGTGACGATGTTGTTGCTCCACCGACGCAGGGCTTCGCCTAAGCTCATGACGATATGACTTCTCCGGCGCAGGCTTCACCTAAGCTCCGCGACGATATGACCAAGTGGAATATGGTGGAAGGGGCACCGCTGCACGGCTAAGGCAAGATCCGTAGATCAACTTATGTGTCTTGGGGTGCCCCTTGCCCCGTATATAAAGGAGCCAAGGGGAGGTGGCGGCCCTAGGGGAGGCGCATTAAGGAGGAGTCCTACTCCCACCGGAGTAGGACTCCCCCTCCTAGTTGGACTAGGATTGGAGGAGGGGAAGAGGAAGGCGCCGCCCCCTCCTTGTCCTATTCGGACTAGAGGGGAGGGGCGCAGCCCACCTTGGCCTGCCCTTCCTCTTCTCCCATGGCCCATTAAGGCCCATGGACTTCCGGGGTTCGGTAACCTCCGGTACTCGATAAATCCCGATTTCACCGGAACACTTCCGATGTCCAAATGTAGGCTTCCAATATATCAATCTTTATGTCTCGACCATTTCGAGACTCCTCGTCATGTCCGTGATCACATCCGGGACTCGAACAACCTTCGTGCATCAATACTTATAAACTCATTATGAACTGTCATCGAAGCGTTAAGCGTGCGGACCCTACGGGTTCGAGAACTATGTAGACATGACCTAGAACCATTCTCGGTCAATAACCAATAGCGGAACCTGGATGCCCATATTGGTTCCTACATATTCTACGAAGATCTTTATCGGTCAAACCGCATAACGACATCGTTGTTCCTTTGTCATCGGTATGTTACTTACCCGAGATTCGATCGTCGGTATCCAATACCTAGTTCAATCTCGTTACGGTAAGTCTCTTTACTCGTTCCGTAATACATCATCTCACAACTGACTCATTAGTTGTAATGCTTGCAAGGCTTAGGTGATGTGTATTACCGAGAAGGCCTAGAGATACCTCTCCGACGATCGGAGTGACAAAACCTAATCTCAAATCGCCAACCCAACAAGTACCTTTGGAGACACCTGTAGTACTCCTTTATAATCACCCGATTCGTTGTGACGCTTGGTAGTACCAAAGTGTTCCTCCGTGGCACGGAGTTGCATAATCTCATAGTTACAGGAACATGTATGGGTCATGAAGAAAGCATTAACATACTAAGCGATCAAGTGTTAAGCTAACGGAATGGGTCATGTCAATCAGATCATTCAACTAATGATGTGACCTTGTTAATCAAATAACAACTCCTTGTTTATGGTTAGGAAACATAACCATCTTTGATTAACAAGCTAGTCAAGTAGAGGCATACTAGTGACATACTGTTTGTCTATATATTCACACATGTATTATGTTTCCGGTTAATACAATTCTAGCATGAATAATAAACATTTATCATGATATAAGGAAATAAATAATAACTTTATTATTGCCTCTAGGGCATATTTCCTTCAGTTCATGGGAGTCCTAAAGAAATATGTTCGTAACCGCGCTAGGCCAGAAGGAAGTATCTCCATGGGCCATCAAACAGAGGATGTCATCGGGTTTTGTGTTGACTTCATTCCTGGCCTCAAGAAGATAGGTCTCCCTAAATCGCGGTATGAGGGGAGACCGACCGAAAAGGCACGCTTGGAAGAGACTCAATAATATGCAGGGCGGATATTCTTGGTCTCAAGCACACTACAGATTCTCTGAGAACTCTACCTTGGTGACCCGTATGTCAATGAACACAAGAACAATCTGCGCTCCAAACACCCGGAGCAGTGCGACGACCGGATTACATGTGAACACATCAGGACTTTCAGCAGTTGGTTGGAAACACGTCTCAGAGGTGACAGCACTGTTTGTGATGAGCTGTACTTGTTGTCCAGGGGACCATCTTCGACTGTAATGATTTGGAAAGGATACGAGATAAATGGGAATACATTTTACACGATTGACCAAGATGAAAAGAGCACCAACCAAAACAGCGGTGTCCGCTTTGATGCAGCAACCGACAAGGGAAATGACACATATTATGGTTACATAGTAGACATATGGGAACTTGACTACGGAGTAGATTTTAAGGTCCCTTTGTTTAAGTGCAAGTGGGTCAATCTGTCGAGAGGCGAGTGCAGGTAGACCCACAATGCGGAATGACAACAAGGATCTGAAAAATCTTGGGTACACCGACGAACCGTTCGTCCTAGCCAATGATGTGGCACAGGTTATCTATGTGAAGGACATGTCTACTGCACCAAGGAAAAGAAAAGATAAGGAAGCGAATACATCATACAATGAGCCAAAGCGCCACATAGTTCTTTCAGAAAAAGGACATCCCGGGAGTGGAGGGCAAGACAGACATGTCTCAAGAGTATGAAAAGTTTCATGAAATTCCCCCTTCAAAGTCAAGGCTGACCCAAGCATCCCGATAAACGATGAAGATTATCCATGGTTACGGCGCAATAAGCAAGCGACACAAGCGAAGAAAAAGTGAAGACTTTCTCCGCAACTATTATGATGATACCATGCCAACTTTGTAATGATTTAGTATGATACCATTGTCCATTTTGTACATGCACATGCTATGCCAACTTTTTCAGAGTTCATTTGAAAACTATGAATTTGAAAACCTCGCCAACCAAGGGCGCCACACCGTTTATAAGCCCGTCCCCACTACACACCATTTTGTTGTAAGCGAAACAAAATAAAATAAATAAAGCAACAAAGAAAACAAAAAAGTGTTTTCAAATTTAAAAACTAATGGCACTAACAGAAAGTTTATAATTTTTCTAAAACTAAAAGCAAAAAAGAATTAAAAATAAAGAAAAAACAACAAAAATAAATAATGCAGAAAACAGAACAAAAACTGAAAAAAATAAAAATAGCAATAATAAGTATTTTTTGTAAGTAGAAACAAAATAAAATAAATAAAGCAACAAAGAAAACAAAAAAGAGTTTCCAAATTTGAAAACTAACGGCACTAACAGGAAGTTTATAATTTTCTAAAACTAAAAGCAAAAAGAATTAAAAATAAAGCAAAAAACAACAAAACTAAATAATGCGAAAACAGAACAAAAAACTGAAAAAATTAAAAATAGCAGCAATAAGTATTTTGTTGTAAGTAGAAACAAAATAAAATAAATAAAGCAACAAAGAAAAAAAAAAGAGTTTTCAAATTTGAAAACTAATGGCACTAACAGAAAGTTTATAATTTTCTAAAACTAAAAGCAAAAAGAATTAAAAATAAAGCAAAAACAACAAAAAATAAATAATAATACAGAAAACAAAACAAAAAACTGAAACAAATAGTGCCACCTACTCGCCCCCTGTGGCCTGAATACGACTAGAAACCCTACATGGGCCAGATTCAGGCCCGCAGAGGCCAAGTAGGCCCACAGCACATAGCTACTAACAGATTAGGCCCGAAAGCTTGCAGTTGAGAGGAGCTCGAGAGGGTGGGCGCAACAACGCTTATAAACCACTCTCGAGCTCTCTCAACTAGCGAGGTAGGACTAAACTTTTGGGCGCGGGGCAGCACAAGGCCTTTGATCCCGGTTGGTGGCACCAACCGACTAAAGGTGGAATTAGTCCCGGTTGGTGCCACGACCGGGACTAATGCCCCTTTAGTCCCGTTGGTGCCACCAACCGCCACCAAAGGTCGCCGCTTCCGCCCTTTGGGCTGCTGAAAATTGGCCTTTGGTCCCGTTGGTGGCACCAACCGACTAAAGGGGCATTAGTCCCGGTCGTGGCACCAACCGACTAGTGCCCTGCTATATAAGAAAACACTTGGGAAATTTCAGATTTCCCTCGCCAGTTTCCCACGACGACGCCGAGCACATCGACGCCGCCAGTTGCCCCGACGCCGCCCGCCGCCCTGCTCCTCCTCATCGCCGTCGCCGCCGACGCCCTGCTCCACCTTGCCGTTGCCGCCGCCACCGACACTCGACTGCTGCTTCGCCGCCGCCACATCGACACCGCCAGTTGCTGCGCCATTGCCGTCGCCGCCATCACCGCGCCGTCAGTTGCTTCGCCATCGCTCGCCGCCGCCGTGAGCACAGCCTGCTCCCTCCCCCTCCCATCTCACACCACATCTGCCCAAGGCTGTGCCCGCCTGCCCTCAAGCCGCCGGCGCCGCCTCTGTCAGCACAGCAGCCACACGCTGCCCCTGCCCTGCCTGCCTGCAAGGCCAGCGTGCCGCCCGCCGCCCCCCACCTGCAGAAGATAGATTTATTTTTATTATATTTATATGTATGGGTATATATATATATATGTGTGTGTATATCTGTTTATATGTCCTTTTTTAGATTTTTTGTTTTTGCATTTTTATAAAATGTATATATGTATGTATATATGTTCTCTCTGTATATATATGTTCATGAATATATGCAAAGATAGATTTTAGAAAAATAGTATTTTTTCTGTTCATAGATTTTTTGGTGATATTAATTATTGTAAGTATGCAAATGTTTGTATATTCATACGAACAATGAATTAGGCAAAACCTTTACTTTTTCTAAAATTTATATTTGATCATTATTTTAAAAAAACAAGCAATACTACTTCATGTATTTTTAAGAAGGAAGAAGAAGAAAAGAATGAGAGGTAAAAGGAAATAAGAAGAGGAAGAAAGGAGAAGAAGAGGGAGAGGAAGAGGAGAAATAAATAAGAAGAAGAAAAAGAAGAAAAGAAGAGGAGAAGAAGAAGGAATAGAGGAGAAGAAGAAAAATAGAAAAAAATTCTATTTTTTCTTCTTCTCCTCTATTCTTTCTTCTTCTCCTTTTCTTTCTTCTTCTTTTCTTCTTCTTCTTCCTTCTTCCTTCTTCCTCTTTCTTCCTTTTTCCTTATTTTCCTTTCTCGAGGGATAAGAAGAAAAAGAAGAGGAGAAGAAGAAAGAAAGGAATAGAGGAGAAATAAGAAACTTTGACACGAGGGGGGGGGGGGTACCGATACCCCCTCCCCGATAACATTATTTTCCTATGTATATGTATGTTGCGTCGTTGTCGATATAACGAGGGTGTCGAGCATCGCCGAGGGGTTGAGGGTCGGGAACTAGGGTAGAGGGTCGAGGGTCGTTAAGGGGTCAAGGGTCGAAGGTTTCAGGGTCGAGGGTTCCTGTAGTGTCAAAGTATTGAAGAAATCCATGGCTTCATCATTAGCCGGAAGTAACCATGGCATGATGGTGCAAAGTCCTCAAAGTTATTCGGAATGGAGTCCGGATAGATAATTTGCCTTTTGTACGAATCTCAGCAAAGGCCTTTCAAATAACGATATTCGGAAGGTTCTTGCTGAACTTTGTACCAAAAGCTAATTATCCTATCTGGGACTCCGCTCCAAAATAACTCGAGAGCTTCGCACCATCATGCACCTGTTACTTTTCTAATGACGAAGTCATGGTCTTGTTGAATCCTTTGACACTAGGCAACCTCCCGACCCCTCGGCGATCCTCGACCCCTTGACCCTCGACCGCTCGGCGATCCACGACCCTCTACCCTACCGCGGGCGTCGATGCCCACGTCACTTGTGGGACATAGATGTAGTGTTCAACGCCGACCCCCTCCCGATAGCTTCAACACGTGGGGGGGGTCGATATTACCCCCTCCTAGCTTGAAGCGTTCTCGAGGCCACCCCCTAACCCTTGAAGCGTTGTCGAGGCCACCCCAAACCCTAGAGAAGCAGCGTCGAGGCCACTAATATGATTCCTTATTGTGATTAGCTAGCTAGTTCTACGTTTGCCACTAATATATCCATATCTGTCATGTTTGAATAATAATTGCCATGTTGTAAATATTTGTAGAAACTATGGACACCCCCCGAGACGAAGCACAAGAAGCGTTGTTGAGGGACATAATCGCACAAGGAAGTGATGCCGTCTGCTCGTTGATGTTTCTCAACGACAACGATGGTCTGGAAGGAGAGGGTGAAGAAGCAGCTGGCTATGATTTACATGGCTCCGATGACCCAATGCCGGTGCAAGAAGGAGAGGGTGAAGAAGTAGACCGTGAGGACGGCTCCGGTGATCACCAAACCGAGTACGGCTAGGTATATATATTAGTTAAGCCTGTGCTGACTAGCTCTCATCTTTGTTTTGGTATGTACACATATTAATTAACTCTCGTCTTTGTTCTTTTTTCTAGCCCTCCGGATCGAGCACAACTTCGGTAAAGAGACGAGGTGTTGGGGAACGTAGTAATTTCAAAAATTTTCCTACGATCACTCAAGACCATGGTGATGGCATAGCAACGAGAGGATAGAGTATCCGTCCACGTACCCTCGTAGACCGAAAGCGGAAGCGTTATAACAACGCGGTTGATGTAGTCGTACTTCTTCCCAATCCAACCGATCCAAGTACCGAACGTACGGCACCTCCGAGTTCTGCACACGTTCAGCTCGATGACGTCCCTCGAACTCCGATCCAGCCGAGTGTTGAGGGAGAGTTTCACAAGACGACGGCAGGTGGCGATGATGATGTTCCACCGACGCGGGGCTTCGCCTAAGCTCCGCCACGGTATGATCGAGGTGTAATCTGGTGGAAGGGGCACCGCACACGGCTAAGGAACGATCTAATCGATCAACTTGTGTGTCATGGGGTGCCCCTGCCCCTGATATAAAGGAGGGAAGGGAGGGGCTGGCCGGCCAGGAGGGAGGCGCACCAGGTGTCCTACTCCTACTAGGAGTAGGATTCCCCCAAATCCTAGTCCAACTAGGGTTTGACCAAGGGAGGGGAGAGAGGCGCCACCCCTTCTCCTAATCCTAATAGGACTAGGGAAGGGGGAAGGCTGCGCCAGCTATAGGGCCCCTTTTCTCTTTCCCACTAAGGCCCATCAAGGCCCATTGACCCCCGGGGTTCCAGAACCCCTGCATCTCGGTAAATTCCCAATTTCACCCGGAGTGATTCCGAGTCCAAACATAGGCTTCCAATATATCAATCTTTATGTCTCGACCATTTCGAGACTCCTCGTCATGTCCGTGATCTCATCCGGACTCAACAACCTTCGTACATCAACATCATAAAACTCATAGTAACTCGCCATCGAAGCGTTAAGCGTGCGGACCCTACGGGTTCGAGAACTATGTAGACATGACCGAGACACCTCTCGGTCAATAACCAATAGCGGGACCTGGATGCCCATATTGGTTCCTACATATTCTACGAAGATCTTTATCGGTCGACCGCATAACAACATACGTTGTTCCTTTGTCATCGGTATGTTACTTGCCCGAGATTCGATCGTCGGTATCCAATACCTAGTTCAATCTCGCTACGGCAAGTCTCTTTACTCGTTCCGTAATACATCATCTCATAACTAACTCATTAGTTACAATGCTTGCAAGGCTTAGGTGATGAGCATTACCGAGAGGGCCCAGAGATACCTCTCCGACAATCGGAGTGACAAATCCTAATCTCGAAATATGCCAACCCAACATGTACCTTCGGAGACACCTGTAATGTACCTTTATAATCACCCAGTTACGTTGTGACGCTTGGTAGCACCCAAAGTGTTCCTCGGCAAACGGGAGTTGCATAATCTCATAGTCATAGGAACATGTATAAGTCATGAAGAAAAGCACTAGCAACAAACTATACGATCAGGTGCTATGCTAATGGAATGGGTCATGTCAATCAGATCATTCAACCAATGATGTGATCCCATTAATCAAATAACAACTCCTTGTTCATGGTTAGGAAACATAACCATCTTTGATCAACGAGCTAGTCAAGTAGAGGCATACTAGTGACACTCTGTAGGTTTATGTATTCACACATGTATTATGTTTCCGGTTAATACAATTCTAGCATGAATAATAAACATTTATCATGATATAAGGAAATAAATAATAACATTTATTATTGCCTCTAGGGCATATTTCCTTCAGTCTCCCACTTGCACTAGAGTCAATAATCTAGTTCACATCGCCATGTGATTTAACATCAATAGTTCACATCTATATGTGGTTAACACCCATAGTTCACATCGACATGTGACCAACACCCAAAGGGTTTACTAGAGTCAGTAATCTAGTTCACATCGCTATGTGATTAACACCCAAAGAGTACTAAGGTGTGATCATGTTTTGCTTGTGAGATAATTTTAGTCAACGGGTCTGTCACATTCAGAGCCGTAAGTATTTTGCAAATTTCTATGTGTACAATGCTCTGCACGGAGCTACTCTAGCTAATTGCTCCCACTTTCAATATGTATCTAGATTGAGACTCAGAGTCATCTAGATTAGTGTTTAAAACTTGCATCGACGTAACCTTTTACGACCTAACCTTTTTCACTTCCATAATCGAGAAACATATCCTTATTCTACTAAGGATAATTTTGACCGCTGTCCATTGATCTACTCCTAGATCTCTATTGCACTCCTTGCCAATCTTAGTGGTAGGGTATGCAATAGATCTGTACACAACATGACATACTTTATAGAACCTATGGCTGATGCATAGGAATGACTTTCATTCTCTTTCTATCTTCTGCCGTGGTCGGGTTTTGAGTCTTACTCAATCTCACACCTTGTAACACAGGCAAGAACTCTTTCTTTGACTGTTCCATTTTGAACTACTTCAAAATCTTGTCAAGGTATGTATTCATTGAAAAACTTATCAAGCGTCTTTGATCTATCTCTATAGATCTTGATGCTCAATATGTAAGCAGCTTCACCGAGGTCTTTCTTTGAAAAACTCCTTTCAAACACTCCTTTATGCTTTGCAGAATAATTCTACATTATTTCTGATCAACAATATGTCATTCACATATACTTATCAGAAATGCTGTAGTGCTCCCACTCACTTTCTTGTAAATACAGGCTTCTCCAAAAGTCTGTATAAAACCATATGCTTTGATCACACTATCAAAGCGTTTATTCCAACTCCGAGATGCTTGCACCAGTCCATAGATGGATCGCTGGAGCTTGCACATTTTGTTAGCTCCTTTAGGATTGACAAAACCTTCTGGTTGCATCATATACAACTCTTCTTTAATAAATCCATTATAGAATGTAGTTTTGACATCCATTTGCCAGATTTCATAAAATGTGGCAATTGCTAACATGATTCAGACAGACTTAAGCATCGCTACAATTGAGAAAATCTCATTGTAGTCAACACCTTGAACTTGTCAAAAACCTTTTTGCGACAAGTCGAGCTTTGTAGATAGTAACACTACTATCAGTGTCCGTCTTCCTCTTGAAGATCCATTTATTCTCAATGGCTTGCCGATCATCGGGCAAGTCAACCAAAGTCCATACTTTGTTCTCATACATGGATCCCATCTCAGATTTCATGGTCTCAATACCATTTCATGAATCTGGGCTCATCATCGCTTCCTCATAGTTCGTAGGTTCATCATGGTCTAGTAACATGACTTTTAGAATAGGATTACCGTACCACACTGGTGCGGATCTTACTCTGGAAGACCTACGAGGTTTGGTAGCAACTTGATCTGAAGTTTCATGATCATCATCATTAACTTCCTCACTAATTGGTGTAGGAATCACTGGAACTGATTTCTGTGATGAACTACTTTCCAATAAGGGAGAAGGTACAATTACCTCATCAAGTTCTACTTTCCTCCCACTCACTTCTTTCGAGAGAAACTTCTTCTCTAGAAAGGATCCATCTTAGCAACGAAAAACTTGCCTTCGGATCTGTGATAGAAGGTGTACCCAATAGTTGCCTTTGGGTATTCTATGAAGACGCATTTCTCCGATTTGGGTTCGAGCTTATCAGGTGAAAACTTTTTCACATAAGCATCACAACTCCAAACTTTAAGAAACGACAGCTTAGGTTTACTGCTAAACCATAGTTCATACGGTGTCATCTCAACGGATTTAGATGGTTGCCCTATTAAACGTGAATGCAGCTGTCTCTAATGCATAACCCCAAAACGATAGTGGTAAATCGGTAAGATACGTCATAGATCGCACCATATCAAAATAAAGTACGGCTACGACGTTCGGACACACCATAACGTTGTGGTGTTCCAGGTGGTGTGAGCTGTGAAACTATTCCACATTGTTTTCATTGAAGACCAAACTCAGAACTCAAATATTCGCTCCACGATCAGATCGCAGAAACTTTATTTTCTTGTTGCGATGATTTTCCACTTCACTCTGAAATTCTTTGAACCTTTCAACTATTTCAGACTTTATGTTTCATCAAGTAGATATACCCATATCTTCTCAAATCATCTTGTGAAGGTCAGAAAATAATGATACTTGCCACGAGCATCAACACTCATTGGATCGCATACATCGGTATGTATTATTCCCAATAAGTCAAGAGCTTGTTCCATTGTTCCGAGAACGGAGTTTTAGTCATCTTGCCCAAAAGGCACGGTTCGCAAGCATCAAATGATTCATAATCAAGTGATTCCAAAAGTCCATCAAGATGGAGTTTTCTTCATGCGCTTTACACCAATATGACCTAAACGGCAGTGCCACAAATAAGTTGCACTATCATTATTAACTTTGCATCTTTTGGTTTCAATGTTATGAATATGTGTATCACTATGATCGAGATCCAATGAACCATTTTCATTGGGTGTGTAACCATATAAGGTTTTATTCATGTAAATGAACAACAATTTATTCTCTTACTTAAATGAATAACCGTATTGCAATAAACATGATCAAATCATATTTATGCTCAACACCAAATAACACTTATTTAGGTTCCACACTAATCCCGAAAGTATAGGGAGTGTGCGATGATGATCATATCAATCTTGGAACTACTTCCAACACTCATCGTCACTTCCCCTTCAACTAGTTTCTGTTCATTCTTCAACTCCCGCTTGAAGTTACTACTCTTAGCAACCGAACCAGTATCAAATACCGAGGGGTTACTATAAACACTAGTATAATACACATCAATAATCTGTATATCAAATATACCTTTGTTCACTTTGCCATCCTTCTTATCCGCCAAATACTTGGGGTAGTTCCGCTTCAAAGACCAGTTCCATTGCAGCAAAAGCACTTAGTCTCGTGCTTAGGTCCAGACTTGGGCTTCTTCACTCGAGTAGCAACTTGCTTGCCGTTCTTTTGAAGTTCCCTTCTTCCCTTTGCTCTTTCCTTGAGACTAGTGGTCTTGTCAATCATCAACACTTGATGCTCTTTTCTTGATTTCTACCTTCGTCGATTTTAGCATCACGAAGAGCTTGGGAATTTCTTTTGTCATCCCTTGCATATTATAGTTCATCACGAAGTTCTACTAACTTGGTGATGGTGACTAGAGAATTCTGTCAATCACTATCTTATCGGAAGATTAACTCCCACTTGATTCAAGCGATTGAAGTACTCGGACAATCTGAGCACATGCTCACTAGTTGAGCGATTCTCCTCCATCTTTTAGCTATAGAACTTGTTGGAGACTTCATATCTCTCAACTCGGTATTTGCTTGAAATATTAACTTCAATTCCTGGAACATCTCATATGGTCCATGACGCTCAAAACGTCTTTGAAGTCCCGATTCTAAGCCGTTAAGCATGGTGCACTAAACTATCAAGTAGTCATCATATTGAGCTGGCCAAACGCTCATAACGCCTCATATCTGCTCCTGCAATAGGTCTGTCACCTAGCGGTGTATTAAGGACATAATTCTTCTGCGCAGCAATGAGGATAAACCTCAGATCACGGATCAAATCCGCATCATTGCTACTAACATTTTTCAATACAATTTTCTCTAGGAACACATATAAAAACTTAGGGAAGCAACAACGCGAGCTTATTGATCTACAACATAATTTGCAAAATACTACCAGGACTAAGTTCATGATAAATTAAAGTTCAATTAATCATATTACTTAAGAACTCCCACTTAGAAAAATATCCTCCAATTCTCTAAGTGATTACGTGATCCATATCAACTACACCATGACCGATCATCACGTGTGATGGAGTAGTTTCAATGGTGAACATCAATATGTTGATCATATCTACTATATGATTCACGCCGACCTTCGGTCTCCGTGTTCCGAGGTCATATCTTATATGCATAGCTCGTCAAGTATAACCTGAGTATTCGCGTGTGCAACTGTTTTGCACCGTTGTATTTGAACGTAGAGCCTATCACACCGATCATCACGTGGTGTCTCAAAGACGAAGAACTTTCGCAACGGTGCATACTCGGGAGAACACTTCTTGATAATTTAGTAAGGATCATCTTATAATGCTACCGTCAATCAAAGCAAAATAAGATGCATAAAGGATTAACATCACATGCAATCAATATAAGTGATATGATATGGCCATCATCATCTTGTGCTTGTGATCTCCATCTCCAAGCACCGCCATGATCACCATCGCCACCGCGCGACACCTTGATCTCCATCGTAGCATCGTTGTCGTCTCGCCAACTATTGCTTCTACGACTATCGCTACTCCTTAGTGATAAAGTAAAGCAATTACATGGCGTTTGCATCTCATACAATAAAGCGACAACCATATGGCTCCTGCCATTGCCGATAACTCGGTTACAAAACATGATCATCTCATACAATAAAATATAGCATCACGCCTTGACCATATCACATCACAACATGCCCTGCAAAAACAAGTTAGACGTCCTCTACTTTGTTGTTGCAAGTTTTACGTGGCTGCTACGGGCTGAGCAAGAACCGTTCTTACCTACGCATCAAAGCCACAACGATACTTCGTCAAATAGACTCCGTTTAACCTTCTCAAGGACCGGGCGTAGCTACACTCGGTTCAACTAAAGTGAGAGAGACAGACACCGCCGGTCACCTTTAAGCAACGAGTGCTCACAGCGGTGAAACCAGTCTCGCGTAAGCGTCGCGTAATGTCGGTCCGGGCCGCTTCATCTCACAATACCGCTGAACCAAAGTATGACATGCTGGTAGGTAGTATGACTTGTATCGCCCACAACTCACTTGTGTTCTACTCGTGCATATGACATCAACGCATAAAACCAGGCTCGATACCACTGTTGGGGAACGAGTAATTTCAAAAATTTTCCTCGATCACTCAAGACCATGGTGATGGCATAGCAACGAGAGGATAGAGTATCCGCCCACGCCCTCGTGAGACCGAAAGCGAAGCGTTATAACAACGCTGTTGATGTAGTCGCATTTCTTCCCAATCCAACCGATCCAAGTACCGAACGTCGGCACCTCCGAAGTTCTGCACACGCTCAGCTCGATGACGTCCCTCGAACTCCGATCCAGCCGAGTGTTGAGGAGAGTTTCACAAGACGACGGCGTGGTGACGATGATGATGTTCCACCGACGCAGGGCTTCGCCTAAGCTCCGCTACGGTATGATCGAGGTGTAATCTGGTGGAAGGGGGCACCGCACACGGCTAAGGAACGATCTAATCGATCAACTTGTGTGTCATGGGTGCCCCTGCCCTCAGATATAAAGGAGGGAAGGGAGGGGCTGGCCGGCCAGGAGGGAGGCGCACAGGGTGTCCTACTCCTACTAGGAGTAGGATTCCCCCAAATCCTAGTCCAACTAGGGTTTGACCAAGGGGGGGAGAGAGCCACCCCTTCTCCTAATCCTAATAGGACTAGGGAAGGGGAAGGCTGCGCCAGCTATAGGGCCCCTTTCTCTTTCCCACTAAGGCCCATCAAGGCCCATTGACCCCGGGGTTCCGTAACCCCTCTACTCGGTAAAAATTCCCAATTTCACCCGGAGTGATTCCGAGTCCAAACATAGGCTTCCAATATATCAATCTTTATGTCTCGACCATTTCGAGACTCCTCGTCATGTCCGTGATCTCATCCGGGACTCAACAACCTTCGTACATCAACATCATAAAACTCATAGTAACATCCATCGAAGCGTTAAGCGTGCGGACCCTACGGGTTCGAGAACTATGTAGACATGACCGAGACACCTCTCGGTCAATAACCAATAGCGGGACCTGGATGCCCATATTGGTTCCTACATATTCTACGAAGATCTTTATCGGTCGATCCGCATAACAACATACGTTGTTCCTTTGTCATCGGTATGTTACTTGCCCGAGATTCGATCGTCGGTATCCAATACCTAGTTCAATCTCGCACGCAAGTCTCTTTACTCGTTCCGTAATACATCATCTCATAACTAACTCATTAGTTACAATGCTTGCAAGGCTTAGGTGATGAGCATTACCGAGAGGGCCCAGAGATACCTCTCCGACAATCGGAGTGACAAATCCTAATCTCAAATATGCCAACCCAACATGTACCTTCGGAGACACCTGTAATGTACCTTTATAATCACCCGATTACGCCAGTGACGCTTGGTAGCACCCAAAGTGTTCCTCGGGCAAACGGAGTTGCATAATCTCATAGTCATAGGAACATGTATAAGTCATGAAGAAAAGCACTAGCAACAAACTATACGATCAGGTGCTATGCTAATGGAATGGGTCATGTCAATCAGATCATTCAACCAATGATGTGATCCCATTAATCAAATAACAACTCCTTGTTCATGGTTAGGAAACATAACCATCTTTGATCAACGAGCTAGTCAAGTAGAGGCATACTAGTGACACTCTGTAGGTTTATGTATTCACACATGTATTATGTTTCCGGTTAATACAATTCTAGCATGAATAATAAACATTTATCATGATATAAGGAAATAAATAATAACATTTATTATTGCCTCTAGGGCATATTTCCTTCACGAGGCCCGAAGAAAAAGTTGAGCTCGGATGAAAAGTTTGAGATCATACAAATCGCGCGCGACGGCCAACCGATTGAACCCTACCGGACAAAGAAGGCATTTGTTGCTCAAATGGGGGTTCGGTTAGGGACAAGATCCCGATCAGCATCCACCAATGGTATAAGCCTAAGAACGAAGACCCCGAGGTGTCTTGTGTCAATGATATGCAGAAAAATGATCTTTGGACTGAGCTGAAGTCAAATTTTACCCTACCGCTAGAGGATGATCCGGAGAAGCCAGATAATAGAGCCATTAATCAAGTCTTTTGCTCTTAAGAAGATGGCAGAACTATTCAGGAATTGGAAGAAAGAACTCAATCGTATGTCGAAAAAAAATGAGACACCAGAATTCAAGGGCAAATATGAGAAGATCGAGATGATCGCCCGCATTTGTGGCCTACAAGACATCGAAAAGAGTAAAAAGATGTCGGCGACAAACAAGAGAAATGCTGCGAAGAAGAAGCTTCACCATCGCGAAGTCGGTGGCTACCTCAGAGTCCCGGCCTAAGTGGGCCAAGGCTGAGAATGATCTGCTTGATAAAGGATCGAACCGAGACAATGAATCGCCGACCGCTGCGGACTTGGTTCTTCGGGCCGGCGGATCCTTGGACCCTATAACAGGAAGTGCATTTGGGCGGACGAACAATTGGACATACCAGTCAAGAGGCTTCAGCAATATATCGAAGCAGCGCAGCAAGGGAAGTTCGTTCGAGCGAGGGGAGAAGGACGAGCTCACAATGGCCCTCGAATCTTCGAGCACCCTGGACGGACACGAGGCACGCCAGTTCTCCGTTTCGTGGAAGGCTGGATTTCGGACGCAGGGGTTACAAAACCCATGAGAGGAGGAAGAAACTGAGCAGAGCCTAATGCAAAGCGCTGCACGAAAGGGTAATGGGGCTAGAGGAACGAGAAGCAGCAGATCACAACAAACGACCTGCCAAGCTTCCCCGGCTACCCGCCATCTCAACGGAGAAGCAGCGTGGCTTCCACCGAGCTGCTTCAGCCAGAGCAGCATGCCTTGACGGCTCTGCCAGCTATCCCGTGGATGCTATCACGGATGCTGAAAATTGCCACCTTATGGCGCAATGGAGCAATTTGAAGGTCAAGGCGGCTGTTGGCTCTGTTATCCTACTAAACCCGACTCAACTTTTCACCGCCGCCGATTCCGAAGGATATGCTAAGGTGATGGTCGATGAAATAACGGAGGGATTTGAGGACCTCCGGCTTGACCACCCTACCGGTGAAGGGAGTATCGGCTGGGTTCTCTCTCAAGACTCCATGCCTATGGCGGAAGGATCTCATCAACCTTCCGAACTGGACGCCTCCGCCTCCTCCTCCTCCTCCTCCGGCGAGTCAGGGAACTCCGCCTCCTCCACCGTCTCCTCCTCCGGCGAGTGACGATCAGGGCACTCGGCTGGCTCCTTCTCCGGCGTGTGGCGGCACTCCGCCTCCTTCTCCGCTTTGCACCGCGCGCCCGAGCAGCCAGCCTCCTCCTTCTCCGCCTCGTCGGCAAGGGGCGGAAGAGACCCGCCGCCCCTCCGCTGCTCCGGACGCGCCGTAGTCCTTCTCCTCCACCTCGTAAGCAAGGAAAGAAGACATCCGCTCCGCTCTGCTCTGCCGCATCTAGCAGTACAGCCAAAGGCGGAGGAGATACATATTCGGTCCTTCTCTGAAGACTCGGAGAAGTTACCGTCGAGAGGAGCGAGGAGGAAAACGCGAAGATCGCGCAGATCAAGTGGATGACTGGTTTCAAGGGTTGAAAGCAAAGAGACATCCACCTCCGGAGGAGAAGGTAGATCCGTGAAAGCGAAGCGCACTCGCTGCCCTAACAAAACCACCCAAGTCTCCGCCGAAAGGCAACTATGAGCGCATTATTGGAAAGGCATTTGCCGAAGCGGAAAGGTCGGGAAGTACTGTCAGTGTTCAAAGGATGAAAGAGCGACGAGCTGGGAAACAAATTGCCCAGCTCGGCGAACAATCGAAGCAATCGTGCCCCCCGCTCAAGGTGCCTGCTAGCGACATCGTCGATCCGAGGATGGTGCCCGGTTATGGCAATCCTGCAGATTACCTGCCCGACGATGTATATTATGATTTCTTGGAGGTGCAGATACAAAGATACGAGTACGGGAAGCCTCTCGTCAAAGATGAAAGCTCTCTATCAACGATGATGCGAAGATTGCATGATTGGTACATGAAAACCTGCAAAGAGTCTGAGGGGAGGAGTACTTTGTATGTGAGAGTTAAAAAGGAGCATGACCTCCTTGGAATTGAACTGTTGCCTATTCCATTTGAGGAGTTCTATCAGTTTTTCAATCAATTGGCCCTCGATAAAGCAACGGTCACCTGCTACTGTCTGTAAGTAGTACTACTTCGCATCATTAAGTATCTCTATATAACTCAGCTCTTTCATTGCATGTATATATAAATATCCTCACTATATTATGCAGATTGAAGATCACCGAAATGAAGAAAAGACAAGTGGGTGATATTGGGTTCATTAACACATATCTCATTGATGCAAATGAGGTTAAATATCATGCCGAAGAAACCGAGGCCAACTTGCTACGATCGTTGGAAATAAATGAACACAAAATATAATACTCTTTCCTTACAACTACAAGTGAGTGTTACTGTCTTGTGGCATATTCGGTTTCTCTTATTAGTCCAGGTTATAGTAATGTAATATTGATGAGTTATGCATGCGCGCAGAGTACCACTATATTCTCCTAGAGATTAAGCTTGAGCAGGAGTAGTAACTGTCTTAGAATCGAGACGAAAAGATCCCAAGGAGTATGCGGACATGACTGAAATGCTCGAGAAGTAAGTTAAATCGATCATTATCCACCATATCAGCAACTTTGTTCATTTCTGATATCAAGTAATTGTTTTCTTTGTATGGCAGGGCTTGGGAAAATTCACCAAAAAGCTCGGGACTACCGAAGAAGCTGCAATTTAGACACCAAAGTAAGTACTATATAGTAGCATATTCCACGCGCATCTCCTAGTGATTCAAGCGCTAGTTTCATCAATACCATTTAGCATGCTTGCTAATTATCAGTTTGATTGACCTCTGTTTCTTGTAAAGTGGTTGTGGCAGGAACAAGGAATGATTTCTGTGGATACTACGTTTGCAGTCCATCCGCCACACGACCTGTGAGAGGGCTACTCCGACAAACAATATGAAGTGCGTAAATAAAATATTCACAATTTTATTTTATTACCATCATTTGTGTTGAGTTTCATTCATTCATATATATATATATATATATATATATATATATATATATATATATATATATATATATATATATATATATATATAGGAAAATACATCCTACCACCTAGTGGTAGTTACCCCACATGTCTCATATACTATCATGTGGTACTATATATATACTATTTTATTATTTTAAATATGTTCATATACTATATCTAAGATATTTCAAAGCAAGTTACATGAAAAAATTACATATGAGCCCATAGTTTTGTTATATTTCTGAAATACGTACATATTTGTATGTAAAAAAGAGCATACTTAAAACATGGTATATACTATCTAATAATTAGTATATATACTACCTAATCATTGTTATATACTACATACTACATGTACATACTCTCAGTTTTGATAGATACTACATACAACATACAAAACGCAAGTGGTGGTAACTACCACTGCTTGTAGGAAACATTTGTCCTATATATATATATATATATATATATATATATATATATATATATATATATATATATATATATATATATATATATATATATATATATATATATATGTATGTATGTATGTATTGACCCTTTCTTAAAATTAGATGTTTGAAGCGGGATGAACTCCTAGCACCAGATCGCATGTGAGCAATTCAAGAGGAATTGGCGGCATTCTTTCTTGACCACGTGATCGCTGAAGACGGAGAATACTATGTGGACCACGCGTCCGTACTGTAAAAGATAATTATTGTATATATGTAGCCGGTAGTGTCGGATAGATATACGGAACTTGTTGTTCGACCAATCTCTCGGAGAAGGAGAGGTGGTCGATATCACTTCTCTCTATATGCATATATGTTCATGACGATCTTCTGTTTGCTTAATTGCTAGCTAGCTAGCGTGTCTAGCTAGTCCTCTCTATACGTATGTATAGTACGTAGCGTCGACCAAGCACGGACAAAAGAGAGGACACTTTTCTCTATTAATTAGCTAGCTATAGCACAATATATGAAACACCTAAATTAACCCCAAAATCCCCAACCCCCCCTTTCAAAATAAAAAAACAAAAACCACAGCCATAGAAATGTTGACGTGGATGCCTATTGGTCCCGGTTGGTGCCACCAACCGACCAAAGGCCTCTACTGGGCTCAGTGGACAGGCCACGTGGAGGCCCATCATCCCGTTTCGGATTGAACCGGGACTAAAAACCTGTATTAGTACCGACCCTTTAGTCCCGGTTCATGAACCGGGACTAAAGGCCCTCACCAATCGGGTCAATAGGCCCCTTTTCTACTAGTGCATGCTCAGATACGGTTGTTATAGCTATCATATTGCATATCGTTTTAGTTTTCACGCCCCCTGCGACAATGGTCCATGTAGGCAATATATGCATAGGTACAAGATGTAGCCGTGGCGGATCTGGCCGCCGCTCGGCGGACTTGCTCGACTCGATTTGGGGCTTCCCCGCTTTAAGAAAAGAAGGTGAGTAGAGGACGGTGCTAGCGAGGGAGGTGGTGGAGCTTTGTGTGGGGAAGACGGAGGCGGCGATGGAATCTACTATGGCGGCTGGGCATCCTTGACGATCAATGTAGGAAACAGATCAAGGGGAGACTTGTTGCCTGATCTCCCCCCCCCCCCTTGTCTGCGAGAGGACAGACAAAAAAAAAGCAAACAATGCTTGGAGGGGGATGAAAAAAATCAGACGAAAGTGGAGGACGAAATAACCATGGAGATTAGCCTACCAAGTGAGACATTTGGAGTAGAGATAATATTTCATTACAAATTAAGTAGGTATATAAATGCTTTAATAATAAGATTTATTTGTTATGATTTACAAATTAATTTTCAAAATGGTTATTTGTTTCCTAATTAATGTGATTGAGCGATTTAAGTTAAGATTAATTAATTTAGATTTAACCTTTAGAGATTGATCGTAATTAATTCTTTCACATAAGGACACTAATTAACTTGCGGCAACATGGAAAGTTCTGATCCGTTCAGATTTTTTCGTTGTGTGAGAGGGTGGCGCGAATCTAAACCGGTGGGTTGGGTGAGAGGACGAAATATAACCAGTCGAAAATACCACATGAAAATTGTGGTACGAAAATAAACCCTAGAAATAATCCTACCAACTGCTCCATTAAGAGTTGGTGACCGGACTAGTGACCCTTCATATACGATGGAATAATGAGAGCCGACATGTATCCATAGCTTAGGTAGCCTTGTAAGGGCATGTACAATGGTTGATAAGATAGTCTTATCTTAAGTTTTGCATGTAATTTAGAGATAACAAAAAAAAATTGTCTACAATGGGTCATCTCTTAGCCTTATCTTTAATAACTAGTTATTCCTAAAAATGTGGTGAGACATATTGTGCTAAGAGATCATCTCTTGTCTTCTCTTAAATAAGAGAAGACAAGTCTTTTTTTATGAGTTCTCTCTCATCCAGATCATCATTTATCCTACGTGGCACTCCTAAGATAGCACCATTGTACATGCCCTAAGTATTTGCAATGGCAATTCGAGGTTAATTCCGTCACGGTAGTCCCAAAAAATGGAAATGGCTGATTGCGAAGGCAAAATCACGCGGCTTGCCATGGAAGGAACCCGTAGATTAAACCCTCCCTACCCGTGGGATGTGGGCCGTTGGCTATATATACACACACATCAATCCTAAACCCTCCCTACCCGTGGGATGTGGGCCGTTGGCTATATATACACACACATCAATCCCGAGCTTCACGTCTCCATCGATCTGTCGATTTCTGATCGAGCAAACAAACCATATCATCGATCGATCGGTTCCGTTCGCCTCTCCGTCGCCATCGAGTTCCCGCCGAAAGGTACGCGCGCTAGCTGTTGATCTCATCTGACTCTAGCAGACTAGTAGAACGTAGTAGTACTCCATTAGGTTGCTTATTATTGATCACGATCCGTCAACGGGTTAATCAGGTTGTTTCCTGTTCATTGTAGTATCCCTAGTTCGAGATGCTTGGTGGTCTCATTAACAAGATGAAGCTCTTTGTCGAGACCCTCGCCGGCAAGACGAACACCGTACCCATCAGACACCATCAACGTCGTCGAGGCGAAGACTCAGGACCAGCAGCGCCTTACCTCTGTCGACGAGTTGCCATGGGACAGGCACAATACTGTGGCCTCCTGCTACCCTGATGGATCCACTCTTCACCTCAGTCTGCGCCGGAGAAGGAAAGTCAACATCTATCTCAAAGGGTTGCCTGGCCCGACCACCCTCCATCATTTTGAGGAGCTGGACACCATCGATTGTGTCAAGGCCATGATCCAGGACAGGGCCGGCAGGCCCACGAGCAGAGGCTCATCTACAACGGGAAAGAGCTGGAAGATGGTCGCACCATGGAGGACTATGGCATCGACGACTGGGCCATATTTCACCTCGTGCTCCCCCATCATCCAGCGGTCAGCGCCAAGATTGAGTACCTAGCTAGCTAGTCCAAGAGTGCTAACCTATTTTGTTCCATATGGCATATGTTAAGTCTTGGACGTAGTTCTCCTATTCTTTGAGAAATTAGTTTAGTCCTGTGGTGCACGATGGTGATTACAAATTTACAAAGCACAATATAAGCTGTATGTTGTCCTTCGGGGAGTGCTTCCGTACGACCCCCACCCCCCCTAATAGGATGGTCATTTCACATTTCGTATAGTAATACCCCCGACGCCATACGTCCGCGGCCGACGTATGCCCGCCCGCGTATGCCGCATGTCGCCGCCATACGCCCGCGACGTCTCCACGTTGGCGTCGACAATTATGGAAAAAAAACGTCACGGGAGCCGCCGACGCCCCCGTCGTAACCCTAAACCCTAAACGCATCCACGCCGTCTCCACGTCGCCCCCATCTCGTGGTCGCCGTCGCCCTCCACGTCGCTCGGGTCGCCGCCCAAACAGGGCGCCGCATGTGCCCTGGCGCCGTTGCTGCTGCCGCCGCGTTCCTTTGCCGTCGCCGAGATGGCCGGCCACCTGTGATCTTCGCCGCCGCCTTCCTCCCCGGATTCCGCTTGCTACCACGCCGGGCATCATCGTGACGCTGTCGACACCTGCCTTGTCCGGCCAGCAAAGTAATTCATAATCAGGGGGAGAACTTTCATCATCACTATCATCAGTAATAGCATCTTCAATAATTCCATTCTCTCTAACCCTAGCAAGTTGTTCATCAAGAAATTCACCTAATGGCAAAGTGGTATTACGCACAGAAGTAGTTTCATCATAAGTATTATGCATAGCAGAAGTGGCATCATCAATAACATGCGACATATCAGAATTCATAGCAGTAGCAGGTTTAGGTGTCGCAAGCTTACTAATAATAGAAGGAGAATCTAGTGCAGAGCTAGATGGCAGTTCCTTACCTCCCCTCGTAGTTGAGGGCAAAATCTTGGTTATTTCGTCTTTCAAGTTCCTCATAGTGATCAACATATATAAATCCCAAGCGACTCAAAGAATAGAGCTATGCTCCCCGGCAACGGCGTCAGAAATTAGTCTTGATAACCCACAAGTGTAGGGGATCGCAACAGCTTTCGAGGGTAAAGTATTCAACCCAAATTTATTAATTCGATAAAAGGGAAGCCAAAGAATATTCTTAAGTATTAGCAGTTGAGTTGTCAATTCAACCACACCTGGATAACTTAGTATCTGCAGCAAAGTATTTAGTAGCAAAGTGGTATGATAATAAAGGTAACAATGGCAAAAGTAAAGATAATAGTTTTACAGTAATTGTAACAGTAGCAACGGTAAAGTAAATAAGCGAAACACAATATGTGAAAGCTCATAGGCATTGGATCAGTGATGGATAATTATGTCGGATGCGATTCCTCATGTAATAGCTATAACATAGGGTGACACAGAACTAGCTTCAATTCATCAATGTAATGTAAGCATATATTCCAAATATAGTCATACGTGCTTATGGAAAAAAACTTGCATGGCATATTTTGTCCTACCCTCCCGTGGCAGCGGGGTCCTAGCAGAAACTAAGGGATATTAAAGCGTCCTTTTAATAGAGAACCGGACCAAAACATTAACACATAGTGAATACATGAACTCGTCAAACTACGGTCATCACCGAGAAGTATCCCGATTATTGTCACTTCGGGTTGTCGGATCATAACACATAATAGATGACTATAGACTTGCAAGATAGGATCAAGAACACACATATATTCATGAAAACATAATAGGTTCAGATCTGAAATCATGGCACTCGGGCCCTAGTGACAAGCATTAAGCATAGCAAAGTCATAGCAACATCAATCTCAGAACATAGTGGATATTAGGGATCAAACCCTAACAAAACTAACTTGATTACATGATAAATCTCATCCAACCCATCACCGTCCAGCAAGCCTACGATGGAATTACTCACGCATGGCGGTGAGCATCATGAAATTGGTGATGGAGGATGGTTGATGATGACGATGGCGACGAACCCCCCCCCCCTTTTCGAAGCCCCGAACGGACTCCAGATCAGCCCTCCCGAGAGAGATTAGGGCTTGGTGGTGGCTCTGTATCGTAAAACGTGATGAAACTTTCTATCTGATTTTTTTTTTGCGAAACGGAATATATGGAGTTGGAGTTGAGGTCGGTGGAGCCTCAGGGGGCCCACGAGACAGGGAGGCGCGCCCAGGGGGGTGGGCGCGCCCCCACCCTCGTGGACAGGGTGTGGGCCCCCTGGTCTTGATTCTTTCGCCAGTATTTTTTATATTTTCCAAAACTTGCCTCCGTGAATTTTCAGGTCATTCCGAGAACTTTTGTTTTCTACACATAAAACAACATCATGGCAGTTATGCTGAAAACAGCGTCAGTCCGGGTTAGTTTCATTCAAATCATGCAAGTTAGAGTCCAAAACAAGGGCAAAAGTGTTTGGAAAAGTAGATACATTGGAGACGTATCAGCCGGCGGAGCTTATCCCGCGACGCGTCGGGCCCCCTCATCGGGTACCCGTCGGCTGTCATGCGGAAGGCCTGCGGCAGATGGCAGCCCGGTTGCACCATCAGCCCGAGCCGGATGAGCTCGTCGGTCTCTGGTGTGCTCAGGCTCGTCAGCCACGAGCTGCCACTGCCGTCACTGCCAGCGCTGCCGCCAGACGCCATGAAGGCCGCCGGGAAAGGAGCGCGTCGTCAGAGGGCGCGTCATCGGTGGAGTGCGTCAGTGGGTGAGGTGAGTGGGGTGAGGCGCGTCGACTGGGGTTGGGGAGGCAGACGGGAGGGGAGCAGAGTGTTTATGAACGAGCATCGGTGGGTGGGGGAGGCAGACGGGTAGGTGACCGACGCCCCGGCTTAACGCCGGCATTAATGGCGCATCGGGGGCGGGGGCCGCCTCCGGAACCGCCCTTGACCGACGCCATGACGGCACGCAACCGTCCGTCCACACGCCACGTCGTATTTTTTTTCACTCTCGCCGACACCACGTCACCACACAAACGTCGCTCGAGAGGTCGTGTCGTCTTTTTTATTCTTTGACCACTACTGGTCGTCGTCATACGTACGCGGACGGCCGCGTGTACAAGCAGTCGACGTACAGCCCCATCGCGCGGGCGGCGGCTTTTTATGTGATGGGACGATCCTATCCTTTTTAGTGAATGGGTATGGAACGATCTCAACCGTTGTTGTATTTAGGGGGTTGTATGGAAGAAGAAGTGACTCCTTCTCTGGCACCGCTATTAGTTATAGATTGGTAGCTTAATTTGTGTTTTATACATGCATTTGGAGACCAATTATATATGCTGTCACATGCTCACATATGCTTGTTTTAGCTAGACAGACCCATTAGATATCATATTACATACTAGCAGGCAAAGGCGCAGCAAGTCGAGAAGCCCATGTGTGTGCTTCTGTTGCTTTTATTCATCAGAAAAATAGAAGATGGTGGTTTCGAAAGAGAGCAAATGGTGTGAAAGTTTTTATCTACTAAGCATATTGATGCAAGTCCTTGAATTTGTCGTGTACGCCCACTTTGGTCACTGTACTTAAGAATACGATCAATACGGTCACTATATATGTGTTGTGATAATTATACGGTCACTGCCAGATCGTATAGCTTCGTATTCCATTTGTTGACCGGTCAAACAACCCATCTCACTTTTTTTCTGCCTATGTGGGTCCTATCTGTCGGCGGGTGAAAGGAAAAAGGAAAGGAAAAAATAAAATTGTGTGCCGATGGGATTCAAACCGCAGACTTCACGCTAATAGGGCAGCGGGCTAATCAGTTTGCCTGTCCCAGGTCGTGTCTAAATAAGGAAGACAACCTTTTATGCGGGTTTTTTCATTTACATGACAGTCATTGCGATTTAAATCATAATCTTTCATGTGGCAGTACTTTGTACTCGTACATATGATCAGGAAGACAGCACTACTAGCAGTTTTATTCAAAGAGAAATATGGAGGAGATTTAAGTGTTCCATGTCGCCACCAGATCTACGGAGAAAACATAAACAGTTATGATGTTGTACCTGTACGTGTCATCCTAATTTTTTGCCGGACTTCCAAACAAAATTCCTTGCACCTGTACGTATCACCCTAATTTTTTGCAGAACTTCCAAACAAAATTCCTTGCAAAAAAATAAAAATTATCACGATCGAGTCATGACCACGGCACGACCGCACGAGCTCGGTCGATCGATTCAATCACTTGGCCTTAGGGATGAAAACGGAGCGGAAATGGACGGAACTGAGTGCTACCATATTTATTTTTATATATTTTTGCAGAAGCGGAAACGAATACAGAAACCCCCGAAATGAATACGGAAACAGATACTAACAAAAACGGAGACGGAGCGAATACAAAGCGGACACGGAAACAGAAGTGGGCGTTGACCGGAACCTAAAAAACCCTTGAACTTAGAGAAATACACACAAAACACAAGCAAATTTATTGAAATGTTAACATCGCTATAAAATAATATTAAAATGTTAGCAACTTAGCGTAGTATTGTAGTAGTACTGGACAATTGCGTATAGGGTCAAGCTGAGTACATGTGTGGTACTAGAAGTTGGGCTCAAATGATTCATTCTACTCATTGTATAATTGTGTGTTGTTCGGTGGTTGGACTACAAAGTAGCCATAGGTCTATAGTAAAAACAGAAATTCCATATTCACGGAAACAGAAAGTTCTGTTTCCACGCATGTTCCACCGGAAAACACCGTTCTATTTTTGTTTTCGTTTCCGCATAAAAAAGTCTGCTTTCACTTCCATTTTGCAAATTTTCGTTTTCGTTTTTATATTTCCTCTCCGTTTCCATTTTTCCTCCAGAAAAACAGAAAGTTTCCACTCCGTTTTTATCCTACTTGGCCTGCAGGCCCCGTGCGTCGTCTTCGTTCCCTTGAACGGAATGATGTCGTAGAGCGAAGACTCGCCACTTGCTTCGGCATGCAACCGGAGCACGCACTGTACTGTCGTGGCCATGCTAACTCGAGACGATGTACTGTCGTGGACTGTAATTAAGCTAAAGCTCGTGCTGTTGGGGTTCCAGTTCGGTCGTGTCAGCGTCCGTCGGCCACGCGAAAACGGTAGAAACCTCAATGACTGTCATGTGAATGTGAGCACAATATATAAATGTTTACTTCAGCACAAGTAGTTAGCTTGCTGGCCTTTTGGCGTTGGGTCTGGGTTCGAGACCCCATCGGCACATTTTTTTTTCTCTACTTCTTTCTTTCACACACTGACAGATAAGACCCACATAATCATAGAGAGAAAGCGACCTGACAAGGGGCCATGTGGACTATTTAACCGGTCAACCAGATGGAATACGGAGCCATATAATCTTGCAGTGACCGTATAATCACCACAATGCATATATAGTGACCGTATTGACCGTATTTTTAAATGCAGTAACTAAAGTGAGCGAATCCGATAAGTTCAATGATCACTAGTGCATTTTACTCTTTTTTTTGTGTTTACTCTTTTGTATCTCTATTGATGGGTTTGTTTTTCTGGTTTTGACCAAACGACTATGTTCATTGCCCGCATTGAGCGAGAATGGTACGTATTGAATTGCGTTCGGGTCCTGGTGATCAAGTGGTAAAACAAAGTGGAACATGCATGGCTGATATACTTTTGCAACGATCACACCGCGGGTCCGCCGCTTCATTTCTTTTTGTGCTCTTGCAATCAGTTTCTTTGTCTTCCAAAGGTCTTTCCATTGTTAAAGATAAACAATTTAGTACTACAATTAAAAGAAAAGTTCGAAAGGCCTACTTGACAAAGGAAACAAAGCAAAAATATTAAAGAAAAATGAAGAAATGCCTGGTTTCAAAGGCCGACTGACTGTCTCAATGCAAATATTCATCGTGCCAATAGCACAGCTTGAACGAAGGATAGCGTGGTTAAAATCGTAACAGACAACATTTATACATGAACCGTTTTTACAATAGAAAGAAAAAAGCCAGTAATCAACACTTGCAACCTAAAGCGCTGTGTATTGAATATCAATTATAAGTAGACTACTGTGCCATTGTAACCACCAAGACTTGCAACTGTGATATAGTCATCGCAGAAAATCCACCGCAGACCGCCTTCTATTTTTGTTCTTTGCTGTCACAAACAAAAGCATGAACTAAGTAATGATATGCTGTTTTGGTAGAAAAGAAAAGACTTGGATATGTAAGGACTGAATCATTTTTAGAAAAAGTTCGAGCTGTAGAGAGTTGCCGCCTCGCCTATCTAAGGGCACAAATGCTAACAAAACTCAAAAAATAATAAACTAAAAACAGAGCCCTCCCACTGGCAAGTGCTGATATCTACCACGCCTCTGTTGGGGAACGTTGCATGAAAAACAATAAATGTCTACGCACACGCAAGATCTATCCGTAGAGATGCATAGCCACGAGAGGGGGAGAGCATGTCCACGTACCCTCGTAGACCGTAAGCGGAAGCGTTTCACAACGCGGTTGATGTACTCGAACTTTCTTCACGATCCACCGATCGAGTACCGAACGTACGGCGCCTTCGAGTTCTGCACACGTTCAGCTCGGTGACGTCTCTCGCCTTCTTGATCCAGCAAGACGTCGAGGTAGTATATGAGTTCCTCAGCACGACGGCGTGGTGACGGTGATGGTGAAGTGACTCCGCAGGGCTTCGCCTAAGCACTACGAAAATATGACTAGGGGAGAAAACGGTGAAGGGGGCGCCGCACACGGCTAGGAAATTGTCTGGTGTGTGCTAGGGGCGCCCCCACATATATATTGGTGGGAGGGGCAGGGGACAGGCCAGGAGGCGCCCCAAGTCGGACCGAATCCTACTTGGGCTCCTCCCAAGCCGCGTGCCCCTGCCATATATATCGGAGGGGGAGGAAAGAGGAGGGGAGGTCCTAACCGGCGCTCTCAGCGCCGGTTTTGATTACTGGCGCTCGAAGGTGCTCCTACTGGGCCGGCCCAGCATTACTTCGTTCGCTGGCGGGAAAACGCAGAAAAATTAAGCCAAAAAGAAGCGAGCTGCAGGATCGAACTTGCGCCGTGATTGTAACGTACGAGTATGGTTAACCACCACACGAACTTGGAACTAGCGACTAAGTGAACAAATAAATTGATCAAACTTTTAAAGACATCAACATTTATTGGAAAAATGAACAAAAAAGTTGAAATTTCAAAAGATGAACGAATTTTAAATATACATTGCACATTTTGTGATATACACTGAACAATTTTTAAATACACACAGAACATTTTTATATGTATGCTGAACAAATATTTAAATACACATTGAACATTTTTGTGACATATGCTGAACAATGTATAAATATGCATTTGAACATTGTTGTGAATATATGTTGAACAATTATAACATACCCAATGAGCATTTTCTTAAGTATGTTGAACATTTTATTAAATATACGATGAACATTTTTTTATATAAATATGCAACGAACTGTGTATAATACACGAAAAAGAAACAAAAACTTCATTGATTTTGAAAGAAGTTCACCAAGTTCCAAAAATAAAGTTGATTGAAATTGAATAAAAGCTCATTAAGTTTGAAAAATGTTCATCGAGTTTGAAAAAAAGTTCATCAAATTCGAGAAAAGTTCATCAAATTCGAAAAAAGTTCATCAAAATTGAAAAAAAGTTCATTAAATTTGAAAATAGTTCATCAACTTTCAAGAAAAAGTTCATCGATTTTGAAAAATAGTTCACGCATTTAGCAAAAGAGAAAAAAAAAAAAACGAACTAAACCTTCAAAAGAAAGAAACAAGAAAAAAAAAGGAGGAAAGAACAAAAGAACGTAGAAGATGCAATTAGCCACATCAGATCTGTATGGCGGGTTGGGAAGTGTTGCTCGGAATCAGTTAAGACGTCGTGTGTTCGAATCCCTCTCAGGCATTACTTTTTTTGCGGAATAAAGCAGGAAAAAAATGAGAAGATGGGCCGAGCCCAAGTCGCCTGAGGGGTATGCGCCCGATTTCGAAATGGCTGTAAACGGGCGCTGAGGGCGCCGTTTAGGAATTACCAAAGAGGAGGGAGGGGGAAGGAAGGGGGAATCCTATTCCCTTTCTTTCCTTTCCTCCTTCCCCTTTCCTTCCCCACCTTGGCCGGCCCATATGGGGGGCGCACCAGCCCCTTGTGGCTGATGCATTTCCCCTCTTGGCCCATAAGGCCCATATCTTTTGCTGGGGGTGCCCGGAACCCCTTCTGGTGACCCGATATGTACCCGGTACCCTCCGGAACACTTCCGGTGTCCGAATACCATCGTCCTATATATCAATCTTTACCTCTAGACCATTTTGAGACTCCTCGTCATGTCAGTAATCTTATCCGGGACTCCGAACAACATTCGGTCACCAAATCACATAACTCATATTACACTATATATCATCATCGAACGTTAAGCGTGCGGACCCTACGGGTTCGAGAACTATGTAGACATAATCGAGACACCTCTCCGGTCAATAACCAATAGAGGAACCTGGATGCTCATATTGGCTCCTACATATTCTACGAAGATCTTTATCGGGTGAACCGTTATAACAACATACGTAATTCCCTTTGTCCATCGGTATGTTACTTGTCCGAGATTCGATCGTCGGTATCTTCATACCTAGTTTAATCTCATTACCGACAAGTCTCTTTACTCGTTCCGTAATACATCATCCTGCAACTAACTCATTAGTTACTTTGCTTGCAAGGCTTCCACAAACGTCCACACGATGAGAATTAAGACTAACACGATTGTTAAAGTAACAAAGGTTAGTGCATTTTCTGCCTTGCGGACGGATGTGGACACGGACACGGAGGTTGCTACTTCTGATGCATGTAGCGGCGCCTGCCGCTCTTTTCCTTCATGGGCTTGATAATGTTGAACTAACTTGCAGGTGCCTCTTCATTTGCAGGTGCTTCGGGCGACCCTGCGACCAAATAGACCGCGGACAAGGCTGTGCTGGAGGCTAGTGCGGCGAACCCGCCTGCCATTGAGAAAAACAGCGAACTTGGCAGGCACCACACTCGAGGATACATGAGATGGAAACGCTCCGGTCGAGGAGGAGCCTCATGGTCCCAAGGCTGCCATGCATTCCACCCGTTGTGGGGGCTGTAGTGCAGCCTGCGTTGGTGTCCGCAGCGGTGGTGCCGCCCAAGCCCACTGTGAAGAAGTTGGTGGAGCTTGTTGTGAGTGCCGTTGCCATTCCACTCCATGCCAAGCTCGTTAAGCTGGCTTCGATGTCTAAGGCTTGGTTCCATGCAGTGAAAGAGGAGAAGGATGGATCCGGACCTTGAGGTGGCGGGGGTTCGTTCATTTTTCCCCAAGGCCAGCAAGTTCGGGCCCAACCTTATTGACATTTTCTTCTCCGGCCGACGTCTCCACGTATGCTTTGACGACTTCTCGGCTTCTGCTTCTGCAAGATCCTGATATTGAAAAAGTTTTCTCCGCTTTAGCAGAGGCCCAAAGGCGGCACTGAGCTTTGCTCACGGCACGTCACCGATGTATTCAAGAGGAAGAAGGCTTTGGTAACCCAAAGGATTTGAATGGATTTTTTATCTCTGTATGAGTGCGTTTGGAAGGAGTTGTGATACTTAATATATGGCCTTGAGCACTTAAGGAAAAAAAAGGGAATGATAAGGCCAGGAAGGTCTAATTTTATGCCTGGTCATTTGGATGAGAATGATGAAATTAGTAAAAATGTTTTTGGAAGGCTGTATATCGGGCAGCCCAAGATGAGCTAAAGGCTCAGTCCTTGAACCTTGAAGGAGGTTGTTGATGCTGTTGCCATACAAACGGATGCCACGAATATTAATAGGCGAAAAAACATGTTTAAAAAATGAGACAGAAAAAACTCTTTAAAATTTCTGGGGCATCTCCAAAGGTACATCTTCACTTTGAACAGACATATCATTGCTAGTTTGATGCTTTGATTAATCTCTCCGTGTGTACATTGTGACAACTCTTGGTTTCTACTCCCTCTGTTCCCAAATAATTGTCTTTCTAGCATCTTAAATGGACTACAACATACGGATGTATGTGGACATGTTTTAGAGTGTAGATTCACTCATTTTGCTCCGTATGTAGTCACTTGTTGAAATCTCTAGAAAGACAATTATTTAGGAACGGAGGGAGTACTACTCTGATATCTCATATAGAATAAACAAAGCCGGCATGCATGTCGGGTCCGGGTCGGGTCCAGCTTAAAAACCCAATCCAGGCCCCAGTGTATCACGAGTTGAGGACGAAGAGTAGTCTAAAAAAATGGAAAGCGCTGATTCCGGAGACAAAATCGCCTTGCGCCGTCGCGCGCCTTGCCTTGGAAGGAACCAGCAGATTAACCCTACCCGTGTGAGTGGGGTGGGCCGTGACGATATATGAACACATCGATCCCCACTTTACCTCTCCATCAATCGATTCAGAGGAATCAAACCATATCATCAATCTGTTCCGTTCTGCCTCTCCGTCATCATCGAGATCACGATAAGGTACGCGATCAGCTGTTGTTCCCTTCTCTAGAAGACTAGAACGTACTCCATAATTAGGCTGCTTCATAACCATCCGTCGATCGGTTAATTAGGTTCCTTTTGTTTATATTGTACTCATCTGAACAAGGTCGTTTTTCCAAATTGCTGATGCTTGGTGTGGTGCTCTCATTCAACAGATGAAGCTCTTTGTCGAGACCCACGCCGGCAAGAAGATCACCGTCAAGGTCGACCCGTCGGACACCATGAGCGTCGTCAAGGCAAAGATTCATGAGCAGCAGCGCCTTACCTTTGACGACGAGGAGCTAGACGACAGACGCAGCGTGTCCTACTACCGCATCCATGATGGATCCACTCTCCACCTCGGTCTGCGCCCGAGAAGGAAGATCCAAATCATTGTCAAAGGGTTGACTGGAAAGGCCACTACCCATTATTTTGAGGAGCTGGACACCGTCGATTGTGTCAAGGCCATGATCCAGGAAAGAGACGGCATTCCCGCCGCCGAGCAGAGGCTGATCTATGCCGGGAAACAGCTGGAAGATGGTCGCACCATGGCGGACTATGCCCTCCAGGACTACGCCACATTGCACCTATTGCTCCGTCTCCGATCATGCAGTCAATGCCCAAGGGTGAGTACCTAGCTAGCTAGTCCAAGAGAGATGACCTATTTTGTTCCATATGGCATTTGTCAAGTCTTGTAGTTTTTTTCTTCTAATCTTTCTAGTCCTGTGGTACATTACGGTGATTGCAAAGCACTAGAGTCCATAACCACTATGTTCTTCCTTCTCTGCCACCGCTACTAGTTCTAGTTTGGTAGCTTTATGTGTTATATATGCATCTGGAGACCAATTATATATGCTGTCACATGCTCACATATCGCTGTTAAGCTATCATATTACATAGTATATCCTTGTATAGTTAATGGTCCATGTAATTAGCAACATACAGAGGTACGCAATGGCATGGTTTATGTGCATGTGTAAATTATGTCACCCATACATCATCATCATGAATACTTATATCGTCTGTTGCAAATCAACTTGTTTTACCCCAATAAAAATCCTAGGGCATTTCATATCTGCAACTACAATTAATCACACGTAAAAGGACTAATGTTTTATGGCATCTGCTAGCAGACCCATGAAAGCGAGCCAGGTCAAGATCAGGATTCTAATGCAGGCTCCTCCGATGTTATCACTGATATTTCGCCCGAGGCCAAGCACCCTAAAAGCAAGATTGCAACTCCCATTGATGCTGCTAACTTGAGGAGGAGCTCAAGATCCAATAAGTATGATGGCTTTAAGGTGAACCTTCAATCTGACAGTAGAATCCAGAAGTCCAAGGCGAAGAAGAGATGCTTTCCCACACCGATAGGCGCTACCAAAAGTGAGGTCGAAGACTCAGGCTAATTAATCTCCCGGAAGATGCTACGTCCCAGAAATTTGCTATTTTACTACCAGTATCTTGCTTATGGGTTAATTTATTACTAGTATCTTGCTTATGGCCTTCTCTTAAGAACTGGAATATTTTGTGTTAGGATTTTCGTGGTCTAATTGGGATGATAAATATTACTTCTTCCGTAATGCTATTGATGTTTTTATATAGGGATCAAACTACTGATCCTTGTCGTTCCATCAGACCAGGCAGTGGCCGTACGATCCGATTTGGTTGGAGCGCTCAGATTTGATTCTGAAGCTAGTCCTGCTACTAGTGTGTGCATGACCTCAAGGCAATTAATTCTCATTAATTACTCGATTTAGTTCCTACCAAGTGCTTCCAGTTGTTGCTTTGGTGATTGTTGTGAAGCCCCACATTTTTTGGAGATAATATTGGTCAATCGCGATTAGCTTCCATCGTTAACGATGTTTGCTTAATTGATGTGTTTCTGACATTGTATATTATCAGAAAAGCATCAGTATATTGCTTCCACCCAGAAGAAAATATTTTCACCCACATATTTTGCTTCCGTTGGCCAACGAGATTGCATCCAAGACAACTAGGATTGTTTCAAGTTTGTATTTTGTTTCCAACTTAGAAATTTTGTGTGCTTCTTACAATTAGAAAATTATAATGATGTAACATTAGTTTTCCGGATGAAACAAAACATTGGCTTTTGAAAGAGAGAAAAATTTGCTTCCAAAGAAACTAGTGTTTGCTTCCAAAAGAGTAGCTTGCTAAAGAAAAGAAAAATAATATAATTTGATTCTGCAGTTGATGCATTACATTGAGAATTGTTGGGCTGTGTCTTATCTGTATTTCAGTGTGTGTGTGTGTGTGTGTGCGCTTATGGCCCATGTGGCCCATGTGTCCCATGTGGCCCATGTAACCCTGCAGCCTATATATGCTGCCCCTTGTACAGAAACCCTAACTCCAATAGAATACACTACCAGGCCATCTTTCTATCCCAGCCGCCACCCTCTCTCCCCGATTCTACATGGTGTCGAGCTTGGGTTCCCAATCCCAGCAGTGGTGATGGTGGTTGGCTGGTTGTGCTTGCTGGCGATTGTCTGAGAGGAGAAGGCTTGTGTGGAAGAAGGAGAGGTGGAATCCCAGATCTGAGGGGAGGAGGTAGTAGAGAGGTGAAAGTGGGGAGCAGTGGTTGCTGGAGGTTGCTAGTGGTGTGATTCAAGATTGGAAAGATGGGGGACAACCAGGGTTGGTAAAGGCGTTGGAGAAGCTAGCTGAGCTCATCACCGTCAAGGCAGAGGGTGTGGCTTCCCAGTGCGCTTGTTCCTCAGCCCGAGGTGATCTGAGAAAATAGAACTGATGCCAAATGAAATCAAGATGGAAGGGGTCACAAACTACCTAAGCTGGTCCAGAAGGGCATTGCTAATATTGAGGACTAACGGGCTGGAAGGCTATGTCAGAGGGGAAGTAGATGAACCGGCGAACAGGGCAAGTGAAGAGTGGAAGAAGTGGAGTGTCATTGACTCTCTGGTGGTGGCATGGCTGCTGAACTCCTTGACTCCATCAATTGCAGCAGCCGTGGAGACTCTTCCCCATGCAGCAGAGGTACGGAAAACCCTGGAAACATTGTACTCCGGGAAAGGGAACATAATGCTTATGGCGCAGATTGAGGATAGAGTAAATGAGCTAAAACAAGGGGATAAGTCGGTGATGGAGTATGTAGCAGAATTGCAGCATTTGTGGGCTGACTTAGACCACTATGATCCACTGGAGTTACCACATTCAGAATGTATAGTTGCTACTAAGAAGTGGGTAGAGCGTAGGGAGAGTGATGAAATTCTTGAAGGGACTTAGCTCAGAATTTGAAGGAAGGCGTCTGGGTTGTTTCATCACCAAAGCTCCCTCGCTTGAGGAGGCGATTGCAGCAATGGCACAGGAGGAGGTCAGGTTGAAGTTGACCAGGACTGGAGAAGCGAATGCATCTCGCTCAGCATTCTTGTGTCTGAATGGAAGGAGACAAGAGAGTGCTTCAACTGTGGAGAGAAAGGTCACATAAGCATCAATTGCACAGACAACACGAGAAATACGTGGTAGGGGAAGAGGTTACAGCCGAGGTGGATACCGGGAGTTAGAGGCAGAGGTAACTCGAGGGGTTCAATTATTCTAGTGGCTTCAAAGCAAACTTGGCTAACAGCAACGCAAGAAGAAGGGACGTCAACAACCTCTCAAGGGGAGTCAAGAGTAGAAGCCAGAGGACAACACCTTCGGGAACTTTGCCCACTTTGTCTACACAGGGAAGGTAACTTTGCAAATGCATCTATATCCACACATGATTTCCTTCCAGATTGGATATTAGATTCGGAGCATCCAAGCATGTTATGGGTACCTCAACTGAGTTTGAATCATATACTCGAGACCCAATTACACATTGTGAAACAATACAAACTGCTGATGGCACCTCACAACCGATTAAAGGAGTTGGATCAGTCAATGTACACCCACTATTAAATTATCGATGTATTACATGTTCCAGCTTTTCCTGTGAACTTGCTTTCTCTAAGTGCTTTGATTGATCGATAGATTGCGAATAACTCTTGATAAGAAAATATGTTTGATTCAGGAGAGGATGACCGGAAGGAAACTTGGGACAGAACCAGCGTAGTGGATTGTGGTATATGGATCGTGATGTGTCTAGGTCTGGTGCTAGTCCTATTTTGGATGTACTAGTTGGAGTAAGTGAGACAATGGCGATGATCCATCAACATGCATGGGGCATATGGCTTTTGATAAGATGAGTAAGATGTTTCTGATGTAATGCGTGGAGTAGACAAGAGTAAGCTTGTGTGTGATGCATGTGAATATGCAAAGCACACAAGAATCTCATATTTGAGTAAGGGGCTAAGGAGTATATCCCCGTTTATGCTGATTCACTCGATGTGTGGACATGTCCTGTTGTTTACATTAGTGGAATGAAATATTTTGTGACATTTATAGACTGCCACACTCGCATGACTTGGGTGTACCTCATGCGACATAAAGATGAGGTATTCCAATGTTTCCAGGAGTTTTATGCCTATGTGCGAAACCAATTCAATGTGCAGGTGCAGGTGATCAGATCGACAATGGAACTAAATATGTAAACAAGCAATTTGGAGGTTTCTGTCAAGCACAAGGCATAATGCACCAAACATCATGTCCAGATACCCTGCTCGAATGGTGTTGTAGAAAGGAAAAACCGACAAATTTTAGAAGTGGCTCGATCACTTATGTTCACCATGAATGTGCCAAAATTCTTGTGGAGTGAAGCTGTCATGACTGCAACGTTCCTGATCAACCGGATGCCTTCAAAAATGCTTGGTATGAAGTCCCCATGTGAGATGCTATTTGGGGAGAACAAATTCTCAGTTCCTCCGAAGTTATTTGGGTCCACCTGCTTCGTTAGAGATCACAGACCAACAGTGGGAAAGCTGGATCCACAAGCTGTAAAATGCATATTTGTTGGATATCCTGCAGGGCAGCGAGGCTATAAGTGTTGGAGTCCTGCTGAAAGGCGCACATTTGTAAGTATGGATGTCACCTTTCGAGAATCTAAGCCTTTCTATGGTGAGAAGACAGATCTCAGCACTTTATTCGAAGAACTTGACCACTCACAATCTATGCAGGGTGGTCAAGAGGGGGAGTGCAACTTGAGTGGTGAGTGCAGCACCAATGGCGACAAGGAGCAGCCAATACCAACCCCGAAAATAGTGGGATCCTTCATTCCAGTTGTAGTTGATGGGGCTGAACAGCAGAGGTGGCAGAGATCAAATGAGGAAAGGAATCCTCAGGTGTATACAAGAAGGAAGAGAGTTGTGGAGGAACAAGTGCATGAGGAGCAGTCAAAAGAAACTATGGAGCAGGGGAGCAGTCAAGAAACTCAAGCGACAGGAAGCTCATCTCAAGTGGAGTCATATGAAAATTCAAGTCTTGAAGAAGCATCACCTAACCTGCCAATTGCTCTCAAGAAGGAAGTAGCAAGGAAAACTTTGAGCAAGGGCAATCTTGAGCATGACATCGATAATTATGTCACCTATGAAGCCCTATCACCTTCATTTAGAGCATTTGTCGCATCACTTCAAGCCGTGATTGTTCCTAAAGACTGGAAAGAAGCAAGACAAGATCCAAAGTGGTGTGAAGCCATGAGGGAAGAGTTGGAGGCCCCGAGAAAGAACAAAACATGGAGCTAGCGAATCTTCCATATGGGAAGAAGGCAGTCAGTTGTAAGTGGATCTTCACGGTGAAGCGAATCCCGAGGGTAAGGTTGAGCGTTACAAGGCAAGACTGGTAGCCGAGGGTACAGCCAAGCGTATGGTATTGATTATGACGAAACATTCGCCCCAGTTGCAAAGATGAATACAGTGAGGATTCTAATCTCATGTGCAGCTAACTTTGGATGGCCACTACACCAACTTGATGTAAAAATGCCTTTTACATGGAGATCTACAAGAGGAAGTCTACATGGAAATTCCTCCTGGACTTTCTACACAGGGACTGTTGGGAAGGTTTGTAGATTGAGAAAATCTCTATGGTTTGAAGCAATCGCCAAGGGCTTGGTTTGACCGGTTCAGCAAGCAGTTTGCAAGATGGAGTATAAACAATGCAATGGAGATCACACTGTTTTCTATAAACATTCCAAGCAACAGATTACTATTCTTGCGTATATGTGGATGACATCATAATAACGGAGACAATGAAGAGGAGATTGGAAGACTAAAGAAATGCCTAGGCAAAGCATTTGAAGTTAAGGATCTTGGTCAGCTAAAATATTTCCTGGTATCGAAGTTGCAAGATCAAAGAGGGAATAGCCCTGTCTCAATGGAAGTATACCTTAGAGCTCCTAAGTGATATGGGAATGCTTGGATGTAGAGCAGCCCCAACTCCCATTGAACAAAATCACAAATTGACAGACAGATGGGTGAACAAGTTAACAAAGCAAAATATCAACAATTGGTTGGCAAACTTCTGTACTTGTGTCACACTAGACCAGATATTACATATGCAGAAGTGTAGTAAGTAGATATATGCATGACCCCGAAGTGGACACCTTGATGCAGTCTATAGAATCATGAGGTATCTAAAGGGCAGCCCTGGTATGGGACTCTGGTTCAAGAGTAATGGCCATTTGAATGTTGATGGTTATAGCGATGCTGATTGGGCTAGCTGTCTTGATGATAGACGATCAACCTCTGGCTATTGTGTGTTTGTTGGTGGAAATTTGGTATCATGGAGAAGCAAAAAACAACCGGTGGTGTCAAAATCAACTGCAGAAGCTGAGTATAGGGCAATGTCTCAAGGGCTGAGTGAGATGTTATGGGTAAGAGGCCTTCTGCTTGAGCTGAAAGTGCTCAGACAAGATCCTCTGAATGTGTGGTGTGACAACAAATCTGCAATCAGCATTGCTAATAATCCAGTGCAACATGACAGAACAAAACATGTGGAGATAGACAGATTCTTTATCAAAGAGAAACTGGATGCAGGAATCATCAAGATAACTCATGTGAGCTCTGGACAACAAGTCGCTGATTGTCTGACAAAAGGTTTGGGAACCAGGGAGAGCAATCTTGCTTGTGACAGGATGGGCATGATAGATATCTATCATCCCTCTTGAGGGGGAGTGTTGGGCTGTGTCTTATCTGTATTTCAGTGTGTGTGTGTGCGCGCGCGCTTATGGCCCATGTGGCCCATGTGTCCCATGTGGCCCATGTAACCCTGCAGCCTATATATGTGCTGCCCCCTTGTACAGGAAACCCTAACTCCAATAGAATACAATACCAGGCCATCTTTCTATCCCAGCCGCCACCCCTCTCTCCCCTGATTCTACAAGAATGCTTAGTACGCACATATTTATGCATCCGATCAACAATATTTGCTTTGACCTTTATTTAAAAACCTTTCTTTATCAGCACAAATTATGTTTTCAATTACCGGCAAATTTAAGTTTCTATTCACCGAAAATTTAATTTCCACAGTGAATTAAATCTGTTATTAATATGAAATTATGTCCGGCGAGATATTTTGCCTTTAAAGCATTGCATCAGAATAGGAAATTTCTTCCAGCTAAATATAAGTTTGTTTTCAACGAGTAGGAAAAGTATTCAACCATTTTCAAAAAGAATCACATTCTTGTTTGCATGGACTAAAAAGTTGCTTCCACTCAAATAGTAGTTTGCTTACATCAAAGACAAAAAATTTCAGAAGGATCCTATCTTATTTCTATCGACTAGATGATTGCTTCCAACCAAATAGCAATATACTTGAATCAAAAGAGAAATATAGTTGCTGTGTAACAATTACATATGCTTCAAAGGAATTACAGAGTTGTCCGTAAAGAACAAATTATTACTGACTTATGTTTGCAACATAAAATAAGAACAAAGCATAAGATATTGTTTCCACTCTCATCTAGCACCATCATAGCAATGCCACAGAAGAGGTCCACATATACTGCTAGTTTGTCGTCAACAAGGAATGTGCTGAACAAAGAGTCGAGCCTCATCCCGGTTGTAGTCCTCTAGACATCCTTACAATATCGCCAAATGGGGAGGCACATTTATACTAAAATTAGAGGAAACCTGAAAACATGTGAAATCAACATAACTAATCTTGGTACAAAGCATAGAAAATTGAGAATGGATAAAAAGCTAAGCCTTGTAGCAAGATTAAGATGCATTTGCTGTGCCGCCAACTTTCACAGAACTGAGTTGTAGTTTATACATGGAAGCATTGTTCTAGTCTGCCAAAAGAAAATAATTACAACATAGAAGCACTCAGGCAAGAAGCAAGAAAATAGTGCAATGGGTGCATTATTAGTATTAGTTGGAAGCATGAAATTTTGAAACAATAATCTACCGCCAACTGTCAAGCATATTTGCTGAAGCTCTATAAACGGGAAGTAATGAAACATTGTTTTGTGAACAATTCTCATCTCAATTCGAAGCTCTGATGTTTGAAACTAGGTAATGAGCATGACTGCCTGCATACATATCCATTGGTGATCGAATGATGTAAATACCCCAACTACAAAATTCTTTGATGATTCATAACCGAACCTGAACATTATAATACTAGGCAAACAGTGAACATAAATACCAAAGAGTACTCGTCAGACAATGTATTACAAACAAAATTGCAAAGTGGCAAATCGACAGTCAACAACTTACAGGAGTTATGTACAACGCGTGCGCCAGGGTCTGATTCCCGTTCGATTTGGTCAAATCACCCCGATCCCAGGATTTGGGTTGGCATCGATGCCCAGCCAGTCGCCGGACGCTTAGCCTCAGCGGGCGCTACCAAGAGCGCTACAAATCAGTAACTACCCAACTAACTTAGCTGGTCGTTGGACTAAAAACCAGCTCTAGTCAACAAACTCAGTTGATTTGCTTTTGCACCTGGACAAAAAATATGTTTCTTTTCTCTTCAAGCACAACAATAATTCTACAATAAAGTATAGAGCTTGTTTATCTATTATAAATCTGCATGAAACATGAATACTTACAATAAGATTGAATTGACACAGAATAAATGTGCAAAAACGAAATGCTTGTGGTTGCCAAGTTGGTTCAACAGGGACAAAAATCCCAATCTTAAAACCTGAAAGCACGGAGAGTATAAAGTTAGAAAAAAATATCTCAATTACTTCAACCATTTGTTCAGTCATGCACGGTTAAATCGGCCTAACAAAATCATGCATGCAATGCTGACTAAATCATGCATGCAGTAAAGCTATCTCGTTATATATGTTCCTACTTGCAGGTTCCAGTTCCACGCCCATCCCAAACTTTTCTGCTCATACACAAGCACAATCCTACTCATATCTGATACAAGTTCTTGTTCATACACATCATAGTTTTCAATGGATATCGGCCATGCCAACATCGGAGACATACATTTACAATGGAGCGAAGAGGATAATCTATGTATGGTAAGTCATTTGTTTAATTATTAATAGTTACTATATCATGAAAAGGTTGGACTAACAACATTTTATGAATTGAGCAGGTAAATGCTTGGTTAAATGTTCCCAGTGATTTTGTTGTCGGCAATGAAAACGGTGCACGGGATTACTGGAATCAAGTCGCTGAAGAATATAATGCAAATACTGCCGATAATCGAAGAAGACAACCTATCCAAATCAGACGACGTTGGGGTAAGATGAGCTCTGAAATTCTGCTATTCGATGGCATGTGGCGCAAGGTCAACGATGCATTTGCAGCTGTTGGACAATACAGGCATGACTTAGTTTCCAAATCTCTAGAGATGTATAGGTTAGAACAGAATCAACCATTCAAATTTCTCAACATGTGGATGTTCATACGGAACTATCCCCAGTGGAATGCGATGTACTGTCAAGTCAAAAAGCCATGATTTAGATAATAAATTGTTGTTCTCATTCCAAGTTGTACTGCCCAAATTTCTTTTTAGGACTATGTAAATTCAAGATCAGTCTGTTTGGAACAATGCCAAACTGTAGATCACCACATATTATTTTCCTACTATATGATAACTGAAATTTCCTTCATACAATTATCGTTCCACGATTCAGGAAGAACATGGCACACAGAGATCACCATTGTTTCATGTGTGCATCTCAACATCAGTTAAATCAATTCACTAGGCATTGTACACCAAGCAGTAGGGAATTACCTCGACGCCGTACCTGATTGAGATGCCAGGTGAGCTTTTTCATCCTGTACGCCTCGCGTTCGTTCGCCGCTGCCTCCTTCCACCTTCCCATTCGCCAGCCTCGCCACAAGCACCTCCGGCCTCGTCCCCATGGGGGAAGGCACGGCTGCTGCCTCCCCTGCTCCACGGCTCCCTCCTCCCTCCCGCCCGTCAGCGTCGCCACGAGCTCCTCCGGCTTCGTCCCCATATGGGAAGGCGCACTCCTGCCTTGTCCGCTAGCGCACCGCCCTCTTCCTATCCGCCGGCCTCGCCGCCAGCTCCCCCGACCCGTCTGCATGGAGGAATATGCGGGCTCCTGCCTCCTCCGCCCGCGCGCCGCCGTTCGCCGTGGACGGCATCTGAGGGTGGGGGAAAGTCGGCCTGGAGGTCTCGTCCGGCTCGCTGGATCTGACAAGAGTTGGTGGTGTTGGGAGGGGCGTGAACAATTCGAGAAGAGAGAGCTGGGTGAGCTGAGTGAGTGAGGACTGGGCTAACTAGCTGGTGGCTTGTTCGGTTGGATGGTTGGCATCGACGCTTCGTGGCGTGCGTTGGAGAGACCGGCGCTTCGCACGGTCGTCCGAAACAAAAATAAATTAGATAAGCGCTCAAGCTAGCGCTCGTGCATTTTAAGCCCAGACTCCTGCACCGGTGCTTCGTCATAATTTCTTTTTATTTTGGCACAAGCACCCGCACAGGCGCCCCTGCATTGAAGATGCCCTAAAATGTCAGAAGTCGCTGCAGGTTCTCCCGGCGTTGGGTCCGACTCCTGCAGCAGATCCATCCGATGGGTAAAATGGTGAAGCACCAAATCAAGGATGAGACGGGGAGAGGGGACTCGTCCTTCTAATGCCGCAATGACACTCCTGCAGGTGGAGAAGAAATGTGATGGGAAGGAGCCGGGGAACGGATCTGGGCGGCCAGGTCGATCTGCTGCTTGACGACGAGGTGAGAAGGACCTTTCCGATCTGCTGGGTAATGCGTATAGCGGCGAAGTCGGGCGAGGTTCCCTGTGAGGCGATGGGAGAAGGGGAGGTGGGATATGAGAGAGTAATCAGGGAAGGAGTTATTGGGCGTGGATAGTGCTGGTGATTAGCTCCTCATGTAACGGTATCTATAACCGTGGGATTCTAATAGAATCAACGGCAGCTGAGCGGTCTGACGATAGTCTCATATCAGACTATAGATAAAAAGTGTTTTCCATTTATATATCCGCAATGCTATTGATGTTAATCAGTATGTTCTTATTGCCTCCAAGAACCAAGAAGCAGTCTGATTAATTTATTTGGATTCTTTCACGTGGAGCATCCATGGGCATCATCACTATGCGGAGCAGTGTATAGCTGTCCCCATCGCTTTTGACATCGTACACTCACGATCCACCAGACCGATGCCGAGACCGACAAACCCGCGTTCCATGTTGTGTACAGTTCTTACAGTTTTTTACTCCCTCCGTGCCACGACACTATATACTAGTGTAAAAAACGCTCTTATATTATAAAATAAAGGAAGTATTTTTCAAAATCAATAGGTATTTACCGAGGGTTCACTTTGTAATCAGTTTAAAGCATCTTGTTCATCGCATCAACGAGCTAGAGCTTTTCGAACAGCATATAAAAACTGCCAATTTTTTTTAAACCCCTCCGATATGTAAAAGCTATCAATAGTGAAATTCTAACATCAATAATTTGTTTGGTATGGTTTTTAAGTTTGCTGTAATTGTTATTTTTGGTCCAATAGCAAACATGTGTTGTGTGTTTGTTGGAAATATGAGCAATTTACCATACGATTTTATTAACCGAAATACTAAATAAAGCATGACTAAAATAGCAGAGATAATGCAAGTCATGCGATCTGACAGAGAGAAGGTAAATAGCATCTTCACATATGAACTGTCGGCAAACATATCTAGAGCAAGCAGCATATATGAAGTAGAGCCTAACATATGTAGGGCAAACACTAGAACAAGGAACTGTGGCAGAACCTCTAACAGAAAGAGTAAGAACAGGTACGGGACATCAGCAGTAGCGATAGCACTGGACTTGGGGTCGGTGTCCTCGCCAGCCATGTCGTCGAGGAGTTTGTCAACGTTGGGGAAGAAGTCGTCGTCGGCGAAGTAGTCGTCGGAGTCCGTGACGAAGGAGTCAGTAGTCGCGCAGAGCGCTCCCCAAAAACCTTATCACCCTTCTCCCATATATTTTTGGTATTTTATGATATAGATTGGAAAAGTAAAGATTTAATAAAAGTAGATTGAAAGCTTATATGATAAAAGATAGACCCGGGGGTCATAGGTTTCACTAGTGGCTTCTCTCAAGATATCATAAGTATTACGGTGGGTGAACAAATTATTGTCGAGCAATTGATAGAAAGCGAATAATTACGAGATTATCTAGGCATGATCATGTATATAAGCATCACGCCCGTGACAAGTAGACCGACTCCTGCCTGCATCTACTACTATTACTCCACACATCAACCGCTATCCAGCATGCATCTAGAGTATTAAGTTCATAAGCACAGAGTAACGCATTAAGAAAGATGACATGATGTAGAGGGATAAACTCATGCAATATGATATGAACCCCATCTTTTTATCCTTGATGGCAACAATACAATACGTGCCTTGCTGCCCCTGCTGTCACTGGGAAAGGACACCGCAAGATTGACCCCAAAGCTAAGCACTTCTCCCATTGCAAGAAAGATCAATCTAGTAGGCCAAACCAAACTGATAATTTGAAGAGACTTGCAAACATAACTTAATCACACATAAAAGAATTCAGAGGAGATTCAAATATTTCTCATAGTTAAACTTGATCGTAAACCCACAATTCATCGGATCTCCACAAACACACCGCAAAAAGAGTTACATCGAATAGATCTCCAAGAAGATCGAGGAGAACAATGTATTGAGATTCAAAGAGTGAGAAGAAGCCATCTAGCTAATAACGATGGACCCGAAGGTCTGTGGTAAACTACTCACAACTCATCAGAGAGGCCTTGGAGATGATGTATAGGCCCTCCATGGTCGATTCCCCCTCCGGCGGAGCACCGGCGAAGGCTCCAAGATGGGATCTCGCGGATACAGAAGGTTACGGCGGTGGAAATAGTTTTTCGTGGTGCTCCTGGATGTTTTTGGGGTCCGTGGATATATATAGGAGGAAGAAGTAGGTCGGTGGACGTTCGAGGGGCCCACGAGGGTGGGGGCCGCGCCCCCCTGTAGGGGGCGTGCCGGGCACCCTCGTGGCCGCCTCGCTTATTTCTTGACTTCCACTCCAAGTCCTCTGGATCACGTTTGTTCCAAAAAGATCGCCCCTGAAGGTTTCATTCCGTTTGGACTCTGTTTGATATTTCTTTTCTTCGAAACACTGAAATAGGCAAAAAAACAGCAATTCGGGCTGGGCCTCCGGTTAGTAAGTTAGTCCCAAAAATGATATAAAAGTGTAAAATAAAGCCCATAAACATCCAAAACGGGTAATATAATAGCATGGAACAATAAAAAATTATAGATACATTGAAGACGTATCAAGCATCCCAAGCATAATTCTTGCTTGTCCTCGAGTAGGTAAATGATAAAAACAGAATTTTTGATGTGGAATGCTACCTAGCATATTTCTCAATGCACTACTAGGAAATGGGTTATAGATAATATGGACATTAATGGTGCACCGCATATGTGGTGCGCCACTGCTATATAGCAGTGGCGCACCATGTGCAGGTGCGCCATTAGTGTCCATATCACTAATGGCGCACAACACCCATGGTGTGCCACTACTAAAATTTTTTTCCCCAAAACTAGTAATGACACACCAGGGCATAGTGGGCCATTACTAGTTTTAATTCGTAATGGCGCACCAGAGTATAGTGCGCTATTACTATTTCAAACTAGTAATGGCGCACCACATCCACGGTGCGCCACTACTAACAATTATTTTTTTATTTTTTTGCAAAACTAGTAATGGCGCACCCCATAACAGGTGCGCCATTAGTAACCCTGAGACCAGCTAGATATTTTGGACAGCCACCTACCACACTCACTTTCCCCACTTCATTCTCTCCACCTCCTCCTCCAAGCTTGACTCGGCTGCCTCCTTCTCCTCACCTCATTTGCACCATAGATTCACCCAAATTAAGTGGTTAAATTACCTTTTTTTTGATAGGTAAGTAAGGGGAAAGCTTTCTTTATGTTGTAGATCTACTTTTTTCTCCCTCCAACAACGTGCACATGCACTTTTTATGGCCTAGCTAGATCTACGTATGTTTGTGGTGTTGCATATATTTGTGGTGTTGCATATATGTTTGTGTTTGCAGGTACCGGTATTTGAAATGTGATAGTTGCCAATATTTTGCCAGAATGTTGACTCATTTCTGTTTCGGCGAGAATTTGGCACTATGCATTCTTTTTGGTCCTATTTTTAGGCAAAGCAAAAAAAATTGGTTCTAAAATATCGTTTTGCTCTACCCCGCAGGCGACCATGGTCCGCAAGATGACCGAAGGCATCGTGAATAGGTTTTTGAGCTCCGCAAAGGCCGAGATGCTTCAAAAGAACGAGACGGAGATAAGATGTCCATGTCGAAGATGCAAGCTGAGGAGCCTTATGGACCCGGATTCCGTACAGGTGCGGGACCACCTGCTCTTGCGTGGTTTCATGGATGGCTATCGGTGGCAATGTGATGAAGATGATTATGAAGTCGTCCATGGGGGCCGGACAAGAAATGAGGAAGGGCATCAAGACAACCGCGGCGAGGGCGGGCGAGAAGACGAAGAATCTTCAGGACATGATCACGAAGTAGATGCAGTACACAGTCATCATGTAGAAGATGCCGGACATGATGATGAGGAAGATGCGGGAGCAGACGATGGGCATGACCATGAAGATGAAGATGCCGGAGCAGACGACGATGGACCATCGATGGGCTGGGTGCAGGACCCTCATTTCAAGAGTTGCTTCTCAAGCAGACGGATAACGCAAGAGCTGCCGCCCGAGAGAAAGCCAAGCTGGATCAACTGGAGATAGACGCAGTTACTCCATTGTATGAAGGATGCAGGCCCGAGGATACCCGCCTGAAAGTAACGCTCATGGCTCTGGAGATGAAGGTAAAGCACAAAATGACCGACGCATGCTTTGACGAGAACATGTCATTCTGGCATGAACGTCTTCCCAAGGGGAACAAGTGCTCGACCAGTTCCGAGGAGGCGAAGAAAATCGTGTGTCCTCTGGATTTACCGCACATGAAATACCATGTGTGCATGAACAATTGCATCATTTATAGGGACGAGCACGCGGAGTCTACCATATGTCTGGTGTGCGGCGTCACTCGATACAAGAAGAGGAAGAAAGCTCCTCGAAAAGTGGTGTGGTACTTTCCGATCACTCCTCGTCTGCAGCGGTATTTCGCGGACCCTAAGCTAGCAAAGCTCCTGCGTTGGCACGCGTATAGGGAGGAGAAGAAGCGAGAAGATGACAGAAATGATCCAGATAAATAAAAAGACAAGATGCTGAGTCACCCTAAGGATGCGAGCCAGTGGCAAACGTTGAACTTTGAACATCCAGAATTTGGGGATGATCCAAGGAACATCGTGTTGGGCGCGAGCACTGATGGAGTCAATCCGTTTGGCAGCCAGAGAAGCACACATAGCACCTGGACTGTGTTTGTGTGGATGTACAACCTTCCCCCCTGGTTGTGCATGAAGAGGAAGTACATTCACATGAGTATGCTAATTCAAGGGCCGAAACAACCAGGGAACGACATCAATCTGTATCTGGGGCCGCCGAAAGAGGAGCTAGACACGCTGTGGAAAACGCCAGCCGATACGTGGGACGCCGCAGAGAAAGAATATTTCCCTATGAGAGCCGCACTGCTCAAGACGGTGCACGACTATCTCGGTTACGGATATGTCGCGGGCAAGGTGGTCCATGGATTTTCTGGATGCGTCAGGTGCTTGGATGACACAACGTATCGCCAGCTAGATAGAGATCTCGGGTCTTTGAAAACCGTGTTCATGGGACATCGAAGGTGGCTTCGCGACGATGACTCATGGAGAAAACGCAAGAACGTGTGCGAGAGTCTGCTTGGTACCCTGCTCAACATGCCAGAGAGGACCAAAGATGGGCCGAAAGCAAGGGCAGACTTGAAATCAATAGGCATCAGAGAGGAGCTTCACACTAATGATGATGATGATGAGGCGAAGCAGGACACGGAAAGTCGTCGCAAAGGCAAAAAGGCCAAGAAGATCGGAAATGAATACCCTCTCGCGTGCTTCACTCTAAGTCAGGAGGAGATCGAGAAGTTTTTCAACTGCCCCGTAGAAGTAAAACTTCCTTACGGTTACGCGGGGAAGATAAGCAGATAACTAGACTCAGCGAAGCAGAAGTTCAGCGGGATGAAGTCTCACGACTGTCACGTGCTGATGACGCAGATACTTCCAGTTGCAATCCGTGGGATCATGGACGCGCACGTCCGTGAAACGCTATTTGTCCTATGCAACTTTTTCGACGTCATCTCTCGGAAGTCGGTTGGTGTGAGGCAACTCAGAAGGCTACAGGAAGAGATCGTGGTGATACTATGCGAGCTTGAGATGTACTTCCCGCCCGCAATCTTCGATGTTATGGTGCACCTGCTGGTCCATATCGTGGAGGATATCATCCAACTCGGGCCGACGTTCCTGCACAGCATGATGCCGTTCAGAAGGTTGAATGGTGTCATCAAAGGATACGTTCGCAACATGTCACGTCCAGAGGGAAGCATGGCGAGGGGCTTTCTGACCGAAGAGTGCATCTCCTACTGCATGAATTATCTAGGCATCGAGAACCCCGTTGGTATGCCTGTCAACAGGCACCTCGGTAGGCTCGCTGGATGGGGTCACCGCGATGGTCGCCGCGAAATGCATGTCGACTTCGAGGGTCGACTCGCCGACTTTGAAAGAGCAAACTTAGTCGCGCTACAACACATAGACGTGGTCGATCCTTGGGTGGCAGAGCACAAAACCTTTACTGAGAAGACGTACAATGACCAAGGCCAACAGAGGACGGACGGAGATATAATCAAAGAGCATAACTCATGTTTCACGCGTTGGTTCAAGGAGAAGCTTCTGTCGTACCCTTTACATGAGGATTCTTCTGTGAAAAAGAAAACTCATATTCGCCTTGTCACAGGGCGCCGAGCACAACCTGATGACCTATGAGGCGTACGATATCAACGGCTACACATTCTACACCGAAGGAAAGGACATGAAGAGCGATGGTTATCATAACTCCGTGGTAACGATGGAATCCTACACCGGTAACGACAAGGAGAGATACTACGGAAGGATCGAGGAGATCTGAGAGCTGAGTTACGCTGGAGAGAAGGTCCCGATGTTCCGTGTCAGATGGGCCAAGAGCGTCCTAAAAGAAGACCGGTATTTCACCACCATGGTTACTAGTAATTTGTACGTGCTTTGCACGCGAGATTATTATGCATAGTTGCAATACTAAATCATTAAATTAGAGCACCTATGTTTTGGTAAATTTGTCAAGTAATATTGAAAAGGATATTTCTGTAGTCTCTTCACTTAAATTACAGTTGTAACAATTTTCTATATGAAGAATGCATTAGGCAAAACATTTACTTTTTTCCAAAAGATGTTATTGGTGTGTTTCTGAAATCTTTTAATTTATTTAAATGCAAACATGAAATATAGAGAAAATTAGTTTAATGTAACTAATTCACCTTTTCACACCTTCAAGTCTTATTTGATTCTGTTCCAAAAAAAAGTCATATTTTACTCATAATTTCTATTTCACTCGGGTGTCCTCGACCTCAAAGGTGTTTTAAATAAATTAACATCATGTTAAAAATCCAGATCTAAATTTTCTATTTGAACATTTCTTTAAAAAACCAAGCAATGTTGCCATGTACTACTCTTTTTTACTACCTCTATCCCAAAATATAAGAACGTTTTTAACACTATATTAATGTCAAAAACATTTTTATATTATGGGACGGAGGGAGTATTACATTGTACTACTTAAGAAGAATAGAAAATGATTCATCCCTGTTGAACGGTAAACTGCTTGCTAGCTAGCCTCTACATCGACACTTCTCGAGATACTTCTAGCATGCACTGGCGTATTTACTTCACATGGCCTGCTCTGAAGCTAGTTGGTTCTCATGTGAAAGTTCAGAAGCCAACGTCACATCACATGCTGATGGAAAGAGTGTGGTGCCCCGCCGCGAATCCCTGAGATACTGGCCGTAGGATTGTCACATCTAATGGCACATGCAAAGCCACGTTTCCACAAATTTAAATCAATCAATCACAACCATCCGATTGTAAAGATCCAACAGCTCATATGTCATTCTATTGGTACACTATATAGTAGTATAGATACCCGAAGCCAAATCCAAGACCGCCGGCGCAAACGTCACCACGAAAAATGAGCCATGGGTACTGGCTTCTCAAGTCGACCAATGCTTCTTCATTATCGACCCGTCAAAGCCTAGTCGTGTTGTCGTGAGGAGAGGCAAAAGGAAGATCATCGGAATGGATGGAGTCGCCAATGAGCAAGACTTCGACAAGTACGGCGACCTGAAGATGGAACATGACGACGACGATGAAGTGCCATAAACCACAAGAAGGAGCAGGACAACCCTACCTAAAGGACGTCTGTTCAACAGAAGAACTCCATTTGCAAAAAAGAAGGGCAAGAAGATTGTGAAAAGATAGCTAGCTAAGATCGATTGTATTTAAATCATAGTCTTTATTTCTCGATTGTATTTCAACATATTGAAATGATATTTCTTCTGTTCTAGTCCTCATGAATATTCATTTATGTTTATTATGGTATTGAATTTCTAACTCACAAAAAGTATTGAATTTGTTAATATTTATTGAACTCATGAATATTTTTAAATTTCATGGGCACGTTTTGAATTCATGAATATTTTTTCAAATTTGATGATATTTTTTCACATTCATAAATGTTTTACCTATTCACAAATGAATGCAACTAAAAATCCAAAAAAAATATTGATGATATTTTTAAGTAACAAATTTGATGATATTTTTTCATATTCATAAATATTTTGAAATAACAAATTTGATGATATTTTTTCACATTCATAAATGTTTTCAAATTGGATCGTCATTTTCTAAAAAAATATTAGATGCAACTAAAAATAATAAAAAAAGTTACTAATGGCGCACGAGGAGAAGGTGTGCCATTGCTATCAATGTACTTATGGCGCACCCCTAGGAGGTGCGCCATTGGTATACCAATTTTTATGATATTTTTTCAAATATTTTCAAATAACAAATTTGATGATATTTTCAAATAACAAATTTGATGATATTTTTTCATATTCATAAATATTTTCAAATAACAAATTTGATGATATTTTTTCACATTCATAAATGTTTTCAAATTTGATCGTCATTTTCTACAAAATTATTACACACAACTAAAAAAAGTTACTTATGGCGCACCCCTCGGTGGTGCGTCATCGCTATGGATGTACTTATGGCGCACCCCTGGGAGGTGCGCCATTGCTATCCTTCCCCCCTCTATCCCTTTCCCCCCCCCCCAGATCCCCTCCATCTCGATCGCTATCTCCTCGTCAGATCCCCTCGGCGCCAACCCCCCATACCCTCCCCGCTCCACCGCCACCGATGACCCCCGCACCTCCCCGCTCCACCGTCGCCGATGACCCCCGCACCTCCCTGTCTCCTCGCTCGGTTCCCCGAACAGAATCGGCCGAGCACACCACCCACCCTCCCTCCCCCAAGCGCCGCCTCCTCCCGAGCCCACCACGGAGCCCTTCCCGGCGTGAGACCTAGGGTTCAAGCCGCCGCTGCCGGCCCTCCAGCAGCAGCCTTGCCCAGCCGGCCGAACCCTCCGCGCCCGCCCTCCTGGCCTGGCCGCCCCAGCCACACATGACCACCAACCGCCCGTGCTCCATCGTCGTGCCTGGGAGCTGCGCCAAGCTCCGCTATGCCGTCTTGGAGGATCCTCGCCATCGTGGGTCCTGTCGCCCCCCACTTGCCAAGGTGCGGCTCCCCCCTCTTCTCGCCCCCACTCCAAAATGCTTCTTTTCAGTACAAGATCACTGAAAATTTAGTCTATCTTGAAGCTTGGGAGATTCTTTAGCAAGTTCACTGTAAAATTGAGTACAAGATCTCTGAAAATTTTCAGGAGTCTATGTTCTGCGGTCACTGAATTTTCTGAAGTGTATGTTTACTGAATTTTTTGAATTTTCTAGAGTGTGTGCATTGGGGTGCTCCGGGGAGAGAGGATTCATGGCCATCCTATCTAGTTGCTGGGTGGAAAATTTGTTAGGTTCATAGTATTCATCAAGATTGGATTATAAACATCTGGGTTTAGTTATGTTCATAGCAGCAGCACCAAGATTGGATTTATGTGGCTCCTCTTTTCTTGTGACATGTACTCAGTGAATTTCAATTGACAGTAAAATTCAATGTAATTTTGGTTAACTGAATTAAATGTAAATTCAGTTAACTCATAAAATTAAGTGAAACATTTGGTCTGATTGAAATGCAGCATGTTTTTTGGGGGTCCTAATCAGTTTTCTTACAAAAACTTGCTTAAATGGCAGCAAGTTTGAATACAGTGTATGTTCTGTAGCTTGTTTATAAAGATCACTGAATACAGTTTCTTGGGGGTCCTACAACTTCGATCATCCTGGTATTTCACTTTTCATGTTGATTGGAAGTATGCTACCTTTGTTAGTGATCAGAGAACGAGCTGTCTATTGTTTCGTGTGTATTTGATGAAATCTCTGATGATGTGCCGTGTCTCCAGGTCTTGAGACCAACCAGGACAAGAGCAAGTGCCAGCAGCAGTTCGACAACTACAAGGAGTGAAGAAGAGAGAGGTTCACCTTTGGTTCCCCAATTCTCTCTAGCCTTTTTCTGATGGTAGATGATGGATGGTTTCCAACTGATGCGCCAATCCGTTTTTTTGTCTTGTAACATGCATTTGTTTCGTGCACTTGCTGAATGTTCAAGGGGGTTGTGGCTTGTGTCGGACAGCATGTGCCAAACTTGGAACTGAAACTTGTTCAATGATTTTGCAGGTACCCCGAGAGGCCCTTGAGTTTGCCGGAATGTCAATTAACTTCTGTTCCGGCAAATTCGGGTACTCCATATGTCCTATTTTCAGCAAAGGTCATGCTGAAATTTTTTGTGAATTTTAGCATGGCTTTGCTAAAAATAGGGTATATGGGTTACTTGCGACTAATGCATGGGCTGGGGTATCTTAGTACTTAATCTGTAGATTTCCAAAATTGTTCCTTGACAATTATTGGCAACTAGCTGTATTCCTTTATCTGAGATATTCTGTGCACATGCAATATATATCCAATCAGTGGGAGAAAAAGCCACGAGAAAGTAGAGCTGGACATGTAAGATGCAATCTACTAATGCTTCATTATCACCCTGTTATGCTCAGCCCAACACTCCCAGTCAAGATTGGTGATAGATAGATATCGTTCCCATCTTTTGTTACAAGCTAAATTATGTTCCTTGACTCCAAAACCCTTAGTTAGACCATCTGCTACTTGATTCCCTGATATTACATGGTTTAATTGAGTTATACCATCATAGAACTTCCCCTTAATAAATAAAGGATCTATCTCCACATACTTGGTTATGTCGTGTTGGATCGGGTTACTGGTTATGCTTATAGCTGATTTATTATTACACCACACCTTCAAAGGACCTTTTCCCAGCACCTTCATTCTGATAGAGGATTTCTACCCATAATATTTCACTAAGTCCTAGTGACATAGCTCTGTACTCTACTTTGGCTGTTGATTTGGACACAACTAATTGCTGCTTAAACCCCTTCCCAGGACTGCATCTTAGATACGACAAAATAGGCTATACTGCATTCATATGTCCACTCCTAGGATCAAGCATTTATCTGTCTACCACACTTGCGGCATAGGCAATGCCAGGTCTTATATGACTTAAGTATAGGAGTCCCCCAACTAATCTGGCATCTCTTAGTACATTCTAAGAGATTTGCAGATTCCAAGGTAGATTCTATAGTTCCAAACAAGTAAGCATGAAATAGGAATGTAAATATGTGCACCTGATTCAAGTAAAAGAAGAATAATGTTGCATATTCCAATAAAAATGTGATAAAGAGAGCACCACCTATATATATTGAGTATTGATTCAGCATCACATGCTTTTTTGGAGATTGATATTTGTAGAATAAGATCAGGGGTACCTAGGCAATATCACAAAACATCTCTCAATTGATCCCAAAACACCTAGGCAATATCACAAACATCACTCAATTGTTCCTTGACAATAACCAACTTTTTGGCGACATTCCTCGAGAATTAGGTTATTTGGTCAACTTAGAGATCTTGTTCCTTGACAATAACCAACTTTTTGACCAAACTTTTTTCCTATTTAGAGCGAAACATGGCCCACAACGATGAGGCCGACGGTTCGGGCAAGGCATTCTAGGAGCTGTCCCAGGAGATGGAGGAAGGACCTCACCGCTATGAGAACGCCGTGGAAGACACTGGTCCTGACTACACAACCCCTAGTGGCGTCGGGGATGACACCACTGATGGTGCCGTCGAGGATGCCACCACTGATGATGGGAGCGCACGCACAGATGGCAGCCAACTGAAGAGGCAACGGAAGGACCGGCGCCCGAACGTGCTCGACACCGTCAAGGAGGAATTTACTGAAGTGTCCTCCAAGGGGCATCCAACGACGCCCAAAGAATTAGTCAAGGGGTACGCGGGACAGCTCGAGTGCATTCTCCGGAGCACCATCTCGATCAACACCGAGAACCTAAGGCATCGTGACCGAGGGAATTTGCGCAACCTCCTCTTCACGAAGTTGCACGAACGATACAAGTTCCCCGGTGACTTCGCAAACACACGCCTCTCAGTGAATAAAGTGAATAGTGCCGCCCTCACAAAGATGAGCACAACCCTGGCTAGTTAGAGAGGCACGGTGAAGAGAATGATTGAAAAAGGTGATAGTTATGAGAAGGTCAAGGAGAAAAACCCTTCGATCAGCGAAGATGACTACAAGGAGTTCAAGATCAAGTGTGAGTGAAACGCAACCGCGGAACAAGTCAGTGGGGAAAGATATGCGGGACTTGAACTTAGGGGTCGACCAACTCGTTCCCGGCGGTTACAGAGTGGCGGAACCTATATGGGACAAGGAGGACGCGGAGCATGCCGAGCAAGGCCTACCGCCCCGCTTCGAGAAATACCGTGACAAGCAGACCAGGAACTATGTCAGGGCCTGGTACAAGGTGGACCCGGTAACAAAGGAGCTTGCCACGGATCCGAAGACCAAGGCGCTTGAGCTTGTTCTAGTAAGGAATACACCCCCGTGTAATTAGCTCCACATGGTTGCATTCTAATTAGTGAAGCCAAATTTCTAAATGGTTCACATTCCTTCCACAGGACACTGAAAGCAGTAGCGCGGGGTCACCTCAGAGCTCCCCTTGGGACAACACTTTAAATAGGGCGTTGAACGTAATGAAAAACAAGGATAAGTTCAGTAAGCCGTCGTCAGCTGGTCGTGTGGCTGGCAAAGGCTTGTCCACAAAATGGTCGGAATACTATAACGCTGGTGGGCGAAAGGAGAGAAAGACCATCTTGGAAAGCCAGCCGCGCCAGGTTCAAGAACTCAAGGCACAAGTGGCGCAGATTCCAGAGATGGTCCAAGAGCAAGTGCGAGACCAGCTGGGAGCGACGATCACCTCCATTGTGCCTACCTTGATTGAGGGGCTGCAGGCGTGGATTGCGGGCGACCAACAGGGGCCGCCCCCGGTTCCCAGCTTCACGGCCATCAACTCGCACAATGCGCATGCGGCGCCATTGGTGTCTCCGGCGGAGGCGGTATTGGTGTCTCCGGTGCCGGCGCGGGCATTGGAGCTTAATGCACCCGAGTGTACGAAGAATACGCCGGCCGGCACCTCGGCAACAAGCGTCCCCTCCGTCACTTGCACGCTCGCCATTGGCGGTGCCTCGACATTAGCCGAGCTCGATGCCATCACGGTAACTAAGCCTCTTGGCCGATGACTTCATCTCCTTGCCTTTGACTGGGCATCCCTGATGCCCTACATGTTTTCACAGGGCACCGCCGACGTTCCATGCACTCTCCTGCACTTCGTGGGCGGCGAGTTGATCGATGTCACCAAGGGCAGAATTGTTCAACCGGTCAACCCCGTGTTCCACGGTAATCCGATGCCACCCACCGTGCATAGGGTTCAACTGGTTCGGGTGCTGCCAGGCTGCGATGACTTGTTACCTCTGTTGCGACCCGCTGGGGCCGACGAAGATGATGTGATGACCCTCAGCACCTGCTAAAGCTTGCCCCTGCTTTGGCCGAAGAGCCAGATTCGTTTGGGGGCGGGGGACACCACCCCACAGACAACACCGCCAGTCGTGCCAGCGCCAAGCCATGGCAAGACCGCCGCAACGCTACCGGACATGCCGGACATGCATATGGCATAGGATCCGGACATGCATATGGCACAGGATTCGGACGACGACGACGACGACGGTACATTTACCAACGTCGATAAGTACTTCAACGAACATGGGTAAGGCGGCGAATTCTTGGGGCCTCCTTCTCAAGAACCCAACCCTGCAAAAGACGAACGCGATCTAGCTGGTACCGCAGAGAAACCCAATTGCAACAGTTGTCATCTGGCGTTCAGTTCTCAGGAGACGCCTCCAGCTGCCGCCTTCACCGAGCCTCAGATAGCCAAGGTGCGAAATATTATCAGCCCCAACACACTCAAGAAGGCGGTCTCTGAGCAGAACTCGATCCCATTACAGTAGAAGAAGAAGGGACGGAAAAGAAGGAATAACAAGGATGCGAGCCAGCCGGCACCGAGTACGATACGTCCTCAGGACGGTCCACCTTCACCTAAGGATATCTCGAGGAGGGTGCATGTGGCGGGTAGGCCGATGCTACCGACTAATCTGCTCAATGCTGCAACTGGTGCTATGCGGAGTCTGCATGACAGTGTTCTTTCTTTGGAGAAGCGGCGTCTCTCCAAGAATGATGTGGCATACCCGGTTTTCGTGGCCAAGGTGCCAGAAGGCAAGGGCTTTGTGGATAGCGCCATCATGGGTATGATCGTCCTGTGATTTGATGACATCTTCGCTATGTTTAACCTTCATCCGGTGCACTACACCTTCGTTCGACTATTTTCGCTGAGTATGGAGATGCGGATCATTAGAGACAAGACCCTGGACATCATGATAGTCGACCCCTTCTACATGTGTGCCAAGATCTTGGGCAGCGCTGGGGACCGGCAAGTCGCGAGTTCATACCTCGAAGGCGTCATTACGCAAACCAGATAATGATAACTTCCTTGTGCCTTACTTTCCGAGTAAGTCATCCCTCACCGCCCGTAACATATGATTTCTTAGATTTGATCGTTTTTTTTCTAACATTCAGTGTTTTGTGCAGTGACACACATTGCACACTCATCCTCTTAAGCCCGAAATATTTCATGGCCACGTATTTCGACTCGGACCGTCAGTTGAAGAAAGACTGCACAAATATCAAGAAAGTTCTTGATGATGTTCTCCCTGGCTACGCCAGATCTGGAGGCACCTTCAGCAGGCCAATTCGTACATACGGCAAGCATGTGTTCACCCACAATACGACGTTCCCCTGCGTCAAGCAGCCGCCTGGCGGTCAGACCGATGCATACTATGCCCTCCATCACATGTGGGCCATCGTACGGGACCATAATCACCTTCTGCTACCAAATAATCTCAAAGATTGGGCCGCACGCTTGTCGGCAATCCAGGACGTGCTACGTCTTGAGCTTGCGTTGGTTTTCCTTGAAGAGGAAAGGGTGATGCAGCAATAGTAGCGTAAGTATTTCCCTTAGTTTTTGAGAACCAAGGTATCAATCCGATGGGAGGCTCCTCAAAAGTCCCACGCACCTACACAAACAAACAAAGAACTCACAACCAACGCAATAAAGGGGTTGTCAATCCCTTCACGGCCACTTGCGAAAGTGAGATCTAATAGAGATAGTATGATAAGATAAATATATTTTTGGTATTTTATAATATAGATGCAAAAAATAAAGATGCAAATAAAAGTAGATTGGAAGCAAATATGATAAGAGATAGACCCCGAGGCCATAGGTTTCACTAGAGGCTTCTCTCAAGATAGCATAAGTATTACGGTGGGTGAACAAATTACTGTCGAGCAATTGATAGAAAAGCGAATAATTATGAGATTATCTAGGCATGATCATGTATATAGGCATCACGTCCGTGACAAGTAGACCGACTCCTGCCTGCATCTACTACTATTACTCCACACATCGACCAACTCCTGCCTGCATCTAGAGTATTAAGTTCATAAAGAACAAAGTAACGCATTAAGCAAGATGACATGATGTAGAGGGATAAGCTCATGCAATATGATATAAACCCCATCTTTTTTCCTCGATGACAACAATACAGTACGTGCCTTGCAACCCTTTCTGTCACTGGGTAAGGACACCGCAAGATTGAACCCAAAGCTAAGCACTTCTACCATGGCAAGAAAGATCAATCTAGTAGGCCAAACCAAACTGATAATTCGAAGAGACTTGCAAAGATAACTCAATCATACATAAAAGAATTTAGAGGAGATTCAAATATTTCTCATAGATAAACTTGATCATAAACCCACAATTCATCGGATCTCGACAAACACACCGCAAAAAGAGATTACATCGAATAGATCTCCACAAGAGAGGGGGAGAACATTGAATTCAGATCCAAAAAGAGAGAACAAGCCATCTAGCCAAGTACGATGGACCCGAAGGTCTGTGGTAAACTACTCACAACTCATCGGAGAGGCTATGGTGTTGATATAGAAGCCCTCTGTGGTCGATTCCCCCTCCGGCGGAGCGTTGGCGAAGGCTCCAAGATGGGATCTCGCGGATACAGAAGGTTACGGCGGTGGAAATTGTGTTTCAGGTGCTCCCTGGATGTTTTCGGGGTACGTAGGCTTATATAGGAGGAAGAAGTACGTCGGTGGCTGCCCAAGGGGCCCATGAGACAGGGGGGCACGCCCTATAGGGGGGGGGGGCGCCCTACCCTCTCATGGCCCCCTCGGCTGCTTCTTGACTTGCACTCCAAGTCCTCTGGATCACGTTCGTTCCAGAAATCACGCTCCCGAAGGTTTCATTCCGTTTCGACTCCGCTTGATATTCCTTTTCTTCGAAATACTGAAATAGGCAAAAAAAGCAATACGGGCTGGTCCTCCGGTTAGTAGGTTAGTCCCAAAAATGATAATAATGTGTAAAATAAAGCCCATAAACATCCAAAAGGGGTAATATAATAGCATGGAACAATCAAAAATCATAGATACTTTGGAGACGTATCAAGCATCCCCAAGCTTAATTCATGCTCGTCCTCGAGTAGGTAAATGATAAAAACAGAATTTTTTATGTGGATTGCTACCTAGCATAATTCTCAATGTAATTTTCTTTATTGTGGCATGATTGTTCAGATCCAAATGATTCAAGATAAAAGCTTATAAAACATAAAAATAATAATACTTCGAAGCATACTAACAAATAATCATGTCCTATCAAAATAGCATAGCCTAAGAAAGCTTATCCCTACAAAATCATATAGTTAGGCCATGCTTAATTTTCATTACACAAAATACTCCCATCATGCACAACCCCGATGACGAGCCGAGCAATTGTTTCATACTTTTTATCGCGCTTCACCTTTTTTTCAACTCTTACGCAATACATGAGCGCAAGCCATGGACATAACACTATGGTGGTATACGGTGGTTGTGAGGACAAAAAGATGGATAAGATAGTCTCACATCAACTAGGCGTATCAACGGGCTATGGAGATGCCCATCAATAGATATCAATGTGAGCGAGTAGGGATTCCCATGCAACGGATGCACTAGAGCTATAAATATATGAAAGCTTAACAAAAAGAAATAAGTGGGTGTGCATCCAACTCGCTTGCTCACGAAGACCTAGGGCATTTTGAGGAAGCCCATCATTGGAATATACAAGGCAAGTTCTATAATGAAAAATTCCCACTAGTATATGAAAGTGACAACATAGGAGACTCTCTATCATGAAGATCATGGTGCTACTTTGAAGCACACGTGTGGAAAAAGAGATAGTAGCATTGTCCCTTCTCTCTTTTTCTCTCATTTTTTTCTCTTTTTTTCTTCATTTCTTCTTTTTTTCTTCTTTTTTTTTCTTTGACCTTCTTTTTTTTGGCCTTCCTCTTTTTTTTCTTTGTAAAGTCCGAAGTCTCATCCCGACTTGTGGGGGAATCATAGTATTCATCATCCTTTCCTCACTGAGACAATGCTCTAATAATGAAGATCATCACACTTTTATGGATTTACAACTCAAGAATTACAACTCAAAGCTAGAACAAGATATGACTCTATATGAATGCCTCCGGCGGTGTACCGGGATATGCAATGAATCAAGAGTGACATGTATAAAAAATTATGCATGGTGGCTTTGCCGCAAATACGATGTCAACTACATAATCATGCAATGGCAATATGACAAAAGTAATGTATGTCATGATGATGATGAACGGAACGGTGGAAAGTTGCATGGCAATATATCTCGGAATGGCTATGGAAATGCCATAAATAGGTAGGTATGGTGGCTGTTTTGAGGAAGATATAAGGATGTTTATGTGTGATAGAGCGTATCATATCACGGGGTTTGGATGCACCGGCGAAGTTTGCACCAACTCTCAATGTGAGAAAGGGCAATGCACGGTACCGAAGAGGCTAGCAATGATGGAAAGGTAAAAGTGTGTATAATCCATGGACTCAACATTAGTCATAAGAACTCATATATTTATTGCAAAAATTTAGAAGTCATCAAAAACCAAGAACTACGCTCATGCTCCTAGGGGAATAGATTGGTAGGAAAAGACCATCGCTCGTCCCCGACCGCCACTCATAAGGATGCACAAGCCAGGTACACTTCATGCTTCAAATTTGTTACACAACTTTAACCATACGTGCATGCTACGAGACTTGCTAACTTCAACACAAGCATTCTTTAAATTCATAATCACCCAACTAGCATGACCTTAATATCACTACCTCCCTATCTCAAAACAATTATCAAGTATCAAGTTGATCATAGCATCCAATTCACTTCTTATGATAGTTTTTATTATACCCAACTTGGATGCTCATCATTATAGGACCAATTTATAACCATAGAAAATACCATGCTGTTCTAAAAGACTCTGAAAATAATATAAGTGAATCATGAGAGATCAACAATTTCTTCAAAATTAATACACCGCCATTCTCTATAAGATATAAGTGAAGCACTAGAGCAAAAATTATCTAGCGCAAAAAATATAAGTGAAGCACATAGCATATTCTAATAAATTTCAATCAAATAGGTTTCTCCCAAAAGGTGTGTTACAGCAAGGATGATTCTAGTAAACTAAAAAGCAAAGACTAATATAATACACGACGCTCCAAGCAAAACACATATCATGTAGCAAATAAAAATATAGCTCCAAGTAAAGTTACCAATGAACGAAGACGAAAGAGGGGATGCCTTCCGGGGGCATCCCCAAGCTTAGGATTTTGGCTATTCTTGAATATCTTGGGGTGCCATAAGCATCCCCAAGCTTAGGATTTTGCCACCCTTTATTCCATAGTCCATCAAATCTTTACCCAAAACTTGAAAACTTCACAACACAAAACTCAACAGGAAATCTTATAAGCTCCGTTAGCGAAAGAAAACAAAACCACCACATAAGTTACTGTAATGAACTCATTATTTATTTATATTGGTGTCAAACCTACTGTATTCCAAGTTCTCTATGGTCATACCCTTACATACTAGCCATAGATGCATCAAAATAAGCAAACAACACACGAAAAACAGAATCTGTCAAGAACAGAACAGTCTGTAGCAATCTGTAACTAACACAAACTTATGGAACTCTAAAAATCCTACCAAAATAGGACGTACTGGACAATTTATTTATTGATCAGCAGAAAGAAGAATAAATGCATAAGCTCGTTTCTGTGATTTATTGAATTTTCTCTCGTGAGCGCAAAGTTTTTGTTTTTCAGCAGAATCAAATCAACTCATATCATAGGTTATCCTATAGGTTCTACTTGGCACAAACACTAAATAAAACAAGAAAACACAGCTAAACATAAAGTAGATGCAAAATTTATTGAATAACAGCAAGGAAAAATATTGGGTTGTCTCCCAACAAGCGCTTTTCTTTAAAGCCTTTTAGCTAGGCATTGATAATTTTAATGATGCTCACATGAAAGATAAGAATTTAAGCGCAAAGAGGGCATCATGAAACATGTGACAAAAACATCTAAGTCTAACATGCTTCCTATGCATAGGCATATTATAAGCAAACAAAATTGCAAGGAAAGCAAAAACTAGCATATGCAAGGAAGAAGGAAGAGACGATAGCAATCTCAACATGATGAGAGGTAATTTAATGAGATAAAAATTTCTACGACCATATTTTTCTCTCTCATAATAATTACATGTAGGATCATAGGGAAATTCAACAAAATAGCTATCACAAAACATATTCTCAACATGATCCACGTGCATGCAAAGTTGACACTCTTCCAAGATAGTGGGATTATCATTAACTAAAGTCATGACCTTTCTGAACCCACTTCTATCAAAAATATCATAAGATTGAACATACTCCAAATATGTGGGATATAAAGTTGAGACTCTTCCAAACCCACTTTAAATATTATTGCAAACTCTATTATCAATTTCATATTCATCATGGGGCTTAAATAAATTTTCAAGGTTATAAGAAGAATCACCCCAATCATGATTATTTAAACAAGTAGTAGACATAGAAAAACTAGCATCCCCAAGCTTAGGGTTTTGCATATTATTAGCACAATTGACATCAAGAGAATTTATAGTAAAATCATTGCAATCATGCTTTTTATCGAAGGAACTAACAAGTATGGGTGCAATAGCAACAATCTCATGTTTAACATAAGGAACTATAGCAAATTCGTCTTCATAAATTTTGGCATCATGGCCACAAGAATAGCAAGCATCATGTTCGTCAAGGGATATTTCAACCAAATCATCGGAATCATTATCTATAGATTCATGCATATCATTATTTTCTTTCAAAGCAACGGTCATTCTTTCAATAAATTCTTGGACATAGACATTATGAGCAAAGTTTTCATTGCAATATTTAAGTATGACAGAATTTTCAGACTTGTTGAGAGTAAAATCATACTTTTCAATCAAAGAAGCAACTTCATGAGCACCCTTAAAAACGACAAATTCTTCAATTTGTTCGATATCATAGTAACTATAAACACGCTTTGCATAAGAAGATAAGATTTCATTATCATTGAACTCACATAGGTAGGGAAGGTGTTTTTTAGGGTTCTTAGAGCAACAAGTAAAATCACAAATTTCACAAAGATTCCAAGCATAGCATAGCAAACTATTTATAGGATACCATAAGACCTTCCCTTTTTCGGACAAACGATGACGCACCAAATGAGCATGCTCATCTAAAGATTTCCCATCAACTAGGCTAGTTGGGGTTTCAGCACGAGCGCATAAGGATCGAAGATGATCCAAGTAGAACACTTTAAGTGGATCCATATCAATAGATTTTCAGCAAGCGAAGATGCAAGCATATAGAAGGAACATGGCAACACGAGCAAACAAAAGGACGAATGGAAAATAGAGGGCAAATAAAACGGTAAGGGTGAAGTGGGGGAGAGGAAAACAAGAGGCAAATGGAAAATAATGTAAATGCGGGGGAGATGAGCTTGTGATGGGTACTTGCCATGTCTTGACTTGAGCAAAGACCTCCCCGGCAACGGTGCCAGAAATCCTTCTTGCTACGTCTTGAGCTTGCGTTGGTTTTCCTTGAAGAGGAAAGGGTGATGCAGCAATAGTAGCGTAAGTATTTCCCTCAGTTTTTTAGAACCAAGGTATCAATCCAGTAGGAGGCTCCTCAAAAGTCCCACGCACCTACACAAACAAACAAAGAACTCGCAACCAACGCAATAAAGGGGTTGTCAATCCCTTCACGGCCACTTGCGAAAGTGAGATCTAATAGAGATAGTATGATAAGATAAATATATTTTTGGTATTTTATAATATAGATGTAAAAAGTAAAGATGCAAACAAAAGTAGATTGGAAGAAAATATGATAAGAGATAGACCCGGGGGCCATAGGTTTCACTAGAGGCTTCTCTCAAGATAGCATAAGTATTACGGTGGGTGAACAAATTACTGTCGAGCAATTGATAGAAAAGCGAATAATTATGAGATTATCTAGGCATGATCATGTATATAGGCATCACGTCCGTGACAAGTAGACTGACTCCTGCCTGCATCTATTACTATTACTCCACACATCGACCGACTCCTGCCTGCATCTAGAGTATTAAGTTCATAAAGAACAAAGTAACGCATTAAGCAAAATGACATGATGTAGAGGGATAAACTCATGCAATATGATATAAACCCCATCTTTTTATCCTCGATGTCAACAATACAATACGTGCCTTGCAACCCTTTCTGTCGCTGGGTAAGGAGACCGCAAGATTGAACCCAAAGCTAAGCACTTCTCCCATGGCAAGAAAGATCAATCTAGTAGGCCAAACCAAACTGATAATTCGAAGAGACTTGCAAAGATAACTCAATCATACATAAAAGAATTCAGAGGAGATTCAAATATTTCTCATAGATAAACATGATCATAAACCCACAATTCATCGGATCTCGACAAACACACCGCAAAAAGAGATTACAATGAATAGATCTCCACAAGAGAGGGGGAGAACATTGTATTGAGATCCAAAAAGAGAGAAGAAGCCATCTAGCTAATAACTATGGACCCAAAGGTCTGTGGTAAACTACTCACAACTCATCGGAGAGGCTATGGTGTTGATGTAGAAGCCCTCCGTGGTCGATTCCCCCTCCAGCGGAGCGCTACGAAGGCTCCAAGATAGGATCTCGCGGATACAGAAGGTTACGGCGGTGGAAATTGTGCTACGGGATCTTCCTGGATGTTTTCGGGGTACGTAGGCTTATATAGGAGGAAGAAGTACGTCGGTTGCCGCCCGAGGGGCCCACGAGACAGCGGGTCGCGCCCTATAGGGGGGGCGCCCTACCCTCTCGTGGCCACCTCGGCCGCTTCTTGACTTGCACTCCAAATCCTCTGGATCACGTTCGTTCCAAAAATCACGCTCCCGAAGGTTTCATTCCATTTGGACTCCGTTTGATATTCCTTCTCTTCAAAATACTGAAATAAGCAAAAAAACAGCAATACGGGCTGGGCCTCCGGTTAGTAGGTTAGTCCCAAAAATGATAATAATGTGTAAAATAAAGCCCATAAACATCCAAAAGGGGTAATATAATAGCATGGAACAATAAAAAATTATAGATACGTTGGAGACGTATCATGACGCGGATAACAGACAAGAATTCTTTCGCATCCAGTCGGAGTTTGCGGAAATCATCCATCAAGATGTCCTTCGTACCTCGGGGCAGTTCTACCTCAGATATCAACCGTCCAACAGTGAGATAGAAACAACGCTACAAATGCAGGCTGACAACGCCCGCGATTTCATGACCATCACGAAAGACGGCGGCTTCATCCATGCTCCGGTCTGTGACTCGAGTCGAAAGTAGTGATGCTATGTAGTTCTGAAATGTCGATTAGCTCATGTTGTAATTAAACTTTAATGAACTTGTATGTCTCTTTGGTTTGGGCAGTCGTTCAACTTATATGTAATCGATGCTATTTATTAGTAGGACCATGAATCGTGCTATTAATGTGTTGCTTTTCTCCTCCGATCCTTTTGTTGCATACTTATATATTGCTTATGTATTGTCTGTGAATTGCTACTAACGTTTTTTTGGGCTAGTGCATAGAGATGCCGTTGTATGTCGTGTACAAGGGTAAGGTTCCCGGAGTCTACAACGATTGGGAGGAGTGTCGGAGACAGGTTCACCGTTTTAGCGGTAACAGTTACAAAGGGTACACCACTAGGGCGGAGGCGGACGCTAGATATGCGCGCTATCTAGCGGGAGAGAGGAGGCAGCGTTGGAGGAACGGAATAAAGACCAGTTTCATCGCGATGATGCTCATCATGATGACCGCAGCTCTCTTCTATGTGATGGTAGTTTAGATGATCGATATCGACTTGTAACGTGAAGACAAACTCGCTACTCGCGGTCTCGAGACTTGTAATGTTCTAACTTTGTTCGGTCTTTTGAATTCGGAGACTAGTATGATGAATTGTATTCGGAGACTAATCTTATATTGTATTCGATAAATCTGTTGTTTATATGTTGTGCTGTCTATATTCTGTGCAGTAATATATTTTGTAAACTGTGCAAATATCAGAAAAGAAAAAAATTCCTAATATTCATACTAGTGGCACACCACACTACACTTTAGTGGCGCACTGCAATAAACACACTAGTGGCGCATTATCTAGAAGTGCGTCGTTAGTAACCCAGAGCACAAGGTAAATATGTCCCTCTGGAAGACATAGTAATGGCGCACCGTTTGGCATACTAATGGCGCACTCCCTGGTCCGCCCCTATTTTCTGGTATACTAATGGCGCACCAGGGGTGCGCCATTAGTATTAGTTACTAGTGGCGTGATGATAGTAGCGCACCTGTAGTGCGCCATAATGGCCAAAACAGGTGCGCCACTAATTAGCCTTTTCCTAGTAGTGATGTAATTTTCTTTATTGTGGCATGATTATTCAGATCCAAATGATTCAAGATGAAAGCTTGTAAAACATAAAAATAGTAATACTTGAAGCATACTAACAAATAAGCATGTCTTATCAAAATAGCATAGCCAAAGAAAGCTCATCCCTACAAAATCATATAGTTAGGCCATGCTTCATTTTCATTACACAAAATACTCCCATCATGCACAACCCCGGTTTCAGCCAAGCAATTGGTTCATACTTTTTAACGCGCTTCAGCTTTTTCAACTCTTACGCAATACATGAGCGCAAGCCATGGACATAGCACTATATGTGGTATATGGTGGTTGTGAAGACAAAAAGGGAGAAGATAGTCTCACATCAAATAGGCGTATCAACGGGATATGGAGATGCCCAATAATAGATATCAATCTGAGTGAATAGGGATTGCCATGCAACGGATGCACTAGAGCTATAAATATATGAAATCTCAACAAAAGAAATTACGTGGGTGTCATCCAACTTGCTTGCTCACGAAGACCTAGGGCATTTTGAGGAAGCCCCTCATTGGAAAATGCAAGCCAAGTTCTATAATGAAAAATTCCCACTAGTATATGAAAGTGACAACATAGGAGACTCTCTATCATGAAGATCATGGTGCTATTTTGAAGCATAAGTGTGGAAAAGGGATAGTAGCATTGTCACTTCTCTCTTTTCTCTTTTTTTATTTGGTGGGCTCTTTGACCTCTTTTTTTTTATTTGGTGGGCTCTTTGGCCTCTCTTTTTTAAGTCCGAAGTCTCATCCCGAGTTGTGGGGAATCATAGTCTTCATCATCCTTTCCTCACTTGGGACAATGCTCTAATAATGAAGATCATCACACTTTTATTGATTTACAACTCAAAAATTACAACTCAATACTTAGAACAAAATATGACTCTATATGAATGCCTCCGGCGGTGTACCGGGATATGCAATGAATCAAGAGTGACATGTATGAAAAATTATGAAGGTGGTTGTAACATCCCAAATTTTCAATTTGGAATGTTATACATTAGATCATCATTGCCTATCATATTTTATTGCATTTTTGGCTTGATCTTAGAAATTCTGCGCAACTCAAGGAAACACGGAGAGAGTTGGGGATTTCGTATTTTCATATTTGAGTTTTCTCAAATTTTTGAAAAGAGGATCGTTTGATTTTAATTATTTTCTCTTCATATATTTCTTTTATAAAAATAAAAGAGAGGTAATAAAATGACTTTACCAAAATAAAGAAATATTGGAGATTTAATATTAAAATCAAATAAGATTTTATTTCAGAGTTTTGTTGCTATTTTATTTGAATTAGGAAAAAATGTGTGTTTATCAAAATTACATTTTTGGCCCAAATAAATGTTCACCTTGTCCGACTTATTTTTAGAGGACGGGTAAAATTTATTTCAGGATTTTTGGAATCCGTTTAGTATTTCTTTTCTTTCTTTTTCTACACGTTGGACTTTTTTTTTTTAAAAGACAAACCGACTTGGGCCGCCGTGGGCGTCCCGGACTACGCCACGCCCAGGCTTTATAAGCCGCCCGAGCAATCACAACCCACCCCAGCCCGCGCCGCCACCCAAACCCTAACCCTAAGCTGCAGCCGCCGTCGCCGCGCCGCCTGCTGATCCCGCGCCGCCACCTTCTCCGCCGCCACCGACCGCCGCCCGTCGCCGGAGCCCGTCGCCCGTCGCCGCGCCGCCCTTGCCGGACCCGGACCAGAGGTAGCCACCGCCGCCGGGTTTTCCTCGCAATTCCGTTGGTTTTTTAGAACCCCGGTTTATTTTTTTATATAGATCAGTTTAGTTTTTTCGGTTTATTTATTTAACGAGCGCACGTTCGTTCATTTGCTTTAACGAACGATTTTGACCGTTTAGCCGCAGATAGTGAACGTTCGTTCGTTAGCCTGTTCGTCAGTTTTTCTTTTCCAGGGTTTTCCGCGATTATTTTCGATCGCGATTTCTACCCTGATTTTCGTTTTAGTTTATCTTCTCGCTCGTTTATCGGAATCAGGAGATTAAAGAGCCTAGAGTTTCGTCTCGAAGCCCTCTTTCTGTTTAACCAACTTAAACAAGTTTATGCTACTGTAAAATTTGACCTAGGTCCAGATTAGTAAATGAAGTTTGTTTCTTTCGCCGTTTGAGTTTCGTTGCTTCGTTTGATTTGATTCTTTTTGCAAACCGGAGTTCTTAAGTTGAAATTTCTGGTTAGATCTTTTATTTGAGTTTTAACCATGCTTTAGATGAGTGCTTATTGTATGCTTGTTTGTTTGCGATAGAGTACGCGGAGTGCGCAGCGTGCTACTACGAGTCTCTAGGTTTCACGGATCATCAGCAAGGCAAGTAACACTTTGATCATACCTCTTTACTACTCAGTTTTATTGCATTAGATCAATCCTCAAACAATTGCATGGTTAGGATTTGATTAATATATATGTGGGTTTTGGGAAGTAGATGAGGTAGTACCTATTGTCCTGTTTATTATCAAACCTTTGGGAGTTACTTCTACATTTGCTTATATTGCTATGCTATGCTAGTAGACGTGGATTGGGTGAGTGTATCCATGACAGATGTGAGTATTGTTAATTAATGGTTAACTTAAGCTGGCAACTTTAATTCACATTTTGGTTGATTGAGGCACCAGGGGAACCCAGTGTTGCCTGTATTTTTGGAAATCCCGGGGTACCGTGTGATTCTCCTATGGACTACCATCCAGACTCAAAGGGATCATAAGATTATTCGTGCTAGAAACTTCTGTGTGCAGCCGCAAGCTACTATGGGCTCTAGCATAGTTGAGTATGTTGCGTGACCTCTTTCAGTGGTAGGCTAGCAGATGTAGGGGATGTAGGTTGGTACTGTCTACCCATAGTAAAGAGTTAATGCTTCTGAAAGATTATGTCTCGGTAATCCGTTTCTTAAACACCTTGTAGTGCGAGAAATCCAACGGAGGAGATCGAGTCTTGCGGGGAAAAGTGCGAAAAACCTCTGCAGAGTGTATAAACTAATCTTGGTTAGCCGTGTCCCCGGTTATGGACGTTTTGAGTATCTAGTTTCTTGGATTATCATGTGAATCTCATCATGTTACTTAATTTAATTTGATTGGGTTAATGTTGAAGCTTAATTAGGATTGAGTTGGAGGAACCTTCTCAATGTTTAACAACCACCATGATAGTTAAATAAAATTTATTCTTTTGTTGTAGGGAAAAATTGGCTTTACGCAAAACTGTAACCGTAGAGCTTTCCACCAGCCATATATGCATGTAGTGATAGCATTATTCTGTTCATTACTCTCTATGTGTTACATTGCCAGCATATTCCATGTGCTGACCCGTTTTCGGGCTGCAACGTTCATGTTGCAGACTTTTCAGACGACGAGTAAGGTGCCTTAGGTCGTGATCTTTCACTCAGTGATGCCGTTGGAGTTGATGGACACGCTTTATCTTCCAAGCCTTCCGTTGTTATCGTATTTAGATGGCCTTAAGGCATATTTATTGTAATAAGTTCTCTTTTGAGACATTCGATGAATAAGTGTGTGATTGCTAATTTGTTATAAATCCTTCAAGTACTATGCGTGTCAGCATTACCGATCCAGGGATGACACTGATGCACAGAGATCAGACTGTTTGAGTTCTGGTCGCTACAAGATGGTATTAGAGCACACGCTGACTGTAGGACAGGACCACTAAGCTAAAACCCTAGATCACTACTCTCTTCTCATTTCTAACTCCTCTCCCTTTTCTACTCTTTAGGATGGCGGATGCAAGGAACAAGTTCGCGCAACCGGATGAAGATGCACCTTTTGGACGCCACTTGAAGGAAGTCACTAGATACCTGAATATCGGAGTACCAAGTTTCACTGGGACCTACATCGCCACTTTACCAGAAGAGGAGCGTTGGATGATTCAAGTTCAAGTTCCAGGGAGGACGTTCATGCCAGTCACTGAGCCCATAGAGTTTTCCTTTGATGCACCAACCTGGAGCTTAGGAAAGAGCATGGCAGCCCACATCACCATGGGACGCATTGGAGAAGTGTACCATAAGGATCTCAAGGATACTACTTACCAGATTTGTGGGTGCCGAGACGAGCAATGGGAGATGATCAGCACCAGGAAGGATAGATCTATTGCAGCTTTCATCCACGAGTCAAACCAGCACATTCGTCGCCAGGAGAACTAGATGTGCGCAGGCATGATAGATCTGAACAAGGCAATGACCAGGATCACTGAGCTGGAAGAAGAACTAAAATCCACACGCGATGGATATGAGGAGGAAATGACGACACTCGTGGAGAAGAACGATGACCTGAAGAAGAAGCTAAAAGTATTCATGGGATACCCCGCGCCAAGAGGAGAAGACGACGATTCCACTTGCCCGGATAACTACATCATCATCTACGACACCGACTCGGACCCCGACGATAGCGATGATGACTTTGTTGATGAAGCTGGAGCAGATATCATGGAGTCTTCAACCGATCAATTTTTCTAGTCGACCACCATAATAGTAGTAGTATTCCCCCATGTATATAGTATAGTCCGAGCACTTTTGTAACGATAGTTAGACCGTTGTATGCCCTTGTTTGAATTGACTGAAGTGATATGTTTGTGGTTGTCTCATGTGCATGTGGGTAGTGTTTTCTCTCTAGACCTCATTCTATTCTGTATTCTCTTATTTTCTAAACCCTCAGATGCCTCCGAGACGCGACAATGGATTTGCTTTCCCACCAGAGCTCACTCAGTTGATCCAGCAGCAGAATGCATTGATGCAGATACTAGTCCAGAATCAGAATCAGGGGAACAACAACAAGAACAACAACAACCCACTAGCACCACCACCTGTTGATCACTTAGCCCATTTCTTGAGGCTTAATCCGCCGGTGTTCTCTAGTAGCACCGAGCCGATAGTTGCAGATGATTGGCTCCGCAAGATTGGAAGGGAGTTGACCACTGTAGGACGCACAGATGCGGAGAGAGTGCGCTTTGACGCACATCAGCTTGATGGACCCGCAGCATCATGGTGGGAGAATTTCACAGCCACTTACCCCATCGACACTGTCACATGGGACCAGTTTCAGCAAGCTTTCCGTACTACCCATGTTTCAACAGGAGCTATGGACATGAAGAAGCGTGATTTTCGCAACTTGCACCAAGGAGGATGTATAGTTTGCTAGTATGTGGATGACTTTAGTAAGCTAGCATGTTATGCCCCAGATGACGTTGCTACGGATGCAGCTAAGCAGGAGAAGTTTCTGGAAGAACTGAATGATGAGTTGAGCATGCAGTTGATGGTGGCAACTTTCAACAACTACCAGGAGTTGGTAGACTGAGATCTCGTGATTGAAGGGAAGCAGTAGCAGATTGACAGCCGCAAGAGGAAGTATGGACAAGAGAAGTACAATTCTGGAGCTCCGCAGAAGCCTCGTTTTACCCCGAACTCGGGAGGACCTTTTCATCATACCCATGGAGGTCAAAATCGTTATGGAGGGAGTTCACACAACCATAGTGGCCCCAAGAATGGCAATGGGAATGGAGGAAGCAACGGACAGAACCGTACCAACCCATCAACACCAGCCAAGAGGGATCTAAGCCACATTACCTGTTTCAAGTGCCAGAAGACTGGACATTATGCCACTGAATGTCCTGAAGCAAAGAATGGAAATGGCAATGGAATCTCTGGGAAGAAGCCTAACCCTTTCAACAGGGGACAGGTGAACCACGTTACGTGGAGGAGGTTGAAGCCCAGCCAGATGCAGTAATAGGTAAGTTTTTGGTTAAGTCATTTACTACAATCGTTCTTTTTTATACTGGTGCATCGCATTCATACATATCAAGGGGATTTGTGGATAAGTATAAACTGCCAACCCAAGCCTTAGGTCACCCATGTTAGTAACCTCGCCAGGAGCAGAGTATATGGCTAGTCTATGGTGTGATCAGTTACCATTAAGGATTGGTAACTACGTGTTTCCCTCAGACCTAATAGTATTGGAACCACAAGGACTGGATGTGATATTAGGGATGGATTGGTTATCGAAGTATGGAGGGAACATTGAATGCGCCAATAAGTCAATCGTCTTGCTTACCACCCCAGAAGGAAGAAGGATCAAGTATGTATCACGGCATGTGCCGAGGAGGACTCAAGTGAATTCCTTATCAGGAGTTGTACAGGAGGAAGTACCAGTGGTGAAGGATTTCCCTGACGTATTTCCAGAAGAATTGCCAGGCATGCCACTGGATAGAGACATTGAGTTTTTGATTGAGCTTTTGCCAGGCACAGGGCCAATATCTAAGAGACCGTACAGGATGCCCGCAAAGGATCTGGAGGAAATTAAGAAGCATATTAAGGAGTTACTGGATAAAGGCTTTATTTGCCCAAGTTTGTCACCTTGGGGGTCACCAGTGCTTCTAGTGGAGAAGAAGGATGGATCATTGAGGATGGTTGTTGATTATCGTGGTTTGAATGAAGTAACAATCAAGAACAAGTACCCACTGCCGATGATCATTTGATCTGACTAACGCAACTGCCTATTTTATGAACATGATGAACAAGGTTTTTATGGAGTTTCTAGATAAGTTCGTCGTGGTGTTCATTGATGATATTCTGGTCTATTCGAAGAACGAAGAGGAGCATAAGGAGCATTTGCATTTGGTACTTGGGAAGCTCAGAGAACATCAGTTATATGCCAAGTTCGGTAAGTGTGAGTTTTGGTTAAAGGAAGTTGGATTCCTCGGACATGTTATATCCAGAGAAGAAATAGCAGTAGACCCCACCAAGGTTGTCACCGTGACAAACTGGGAAGCACCCACATCAGTTGGAGAGATCCAGAGTTTTCTTGGACTCACAGGATACTACCGGAGATTCGTTGAGAATTTCTCGAAGATTGCAAAATCCATGACGGAGTTGTTGAAGAAGGACACCAAATTCAGCTGGATGGATGAATGTGAGGCCAACATTCAGGAGTTGAAGAAACGTTTGGTTATATCACCGGTGTTGATTTTGCCAGATCAGCACAAGGATTATGAAGTATATTGCGACGCTTCTCATCGAGGACTTGGAGCAGTGCTTATGCAGGAGGGAAGTGTTGTATCATATGCCTCACGACAGCTTAAGCCCCATGAGTTGAACTATGCTACACATGATTTGGAGTTAGCAGCCGTAGTGCATGCGTTGAAGACATGGAGACATTTTCTCATCGGAAACCATTGTGAGGTGTACAGGGATCACAAGAGTTTGAAGTAAATCTTCACACAGAAGGAATTGAATCTCAGACAAAGGAGATGGTTGGAGCTCATCAAGGATTATGATATGAGGCTGCACTATCATCCAGGAAAGGCTAACGTAGTAGCCGATGCGTTGAGCTGCAAGAGTCATGTAAAAACCCTCATGACCGGAAAGTTACCCAAGGAGTTAGCTGAGGATCTTCGTGAGTTATGTTTGGAGATAGTTCCGACAGGCTATGTACCGGCATTGGAGATTCAGTCTTCTCTAATGGATAAGATCAGAGAAGCTCAGAAGACTGACAAGGAGATTGTCGAGATAAAGGAGAAGATGAGCAAAGGAAAAGCTAAGGGATTTCGTGAGGATGAGCACGATACCTTATGGTTTGAGGACCGCGTTTATGTGCCTAGTGACCAGGAGATCAAGAAGTTCATTCTGTAGGAGGCCCATGATTCACCGTATTCGATTCACCCAAGAAATACCAAGATTTATCTGGATTTGAAGGATAGTTTCTGGTGGACCGGAATGAAGAAGGATATTGCGGAGTATGTAGCAGTTTGTGATGTATGTCAGAGAGTAAAGGCAGAGCATCAGAAGCCAGCAGGATTGCTACAGCCATTGCCGACACCTGAATGGAAGTGGGATAAACTACGCATGGATTTTATCACGGGATTACCCAGGACTCGTTCAGGCTATGACTCGATATGGTTTGTAGTCAATCGTTTGACGAAGGTAGCTCATTTCATCCCAGTGAAGACCACTGACACCAGTGCTAAGTTGGCAAAGATATACATGACCAGGATCGTATGTCTGCATGGAGTTCCGAGGACCATTGTATCAGATAGAGGAACCCAGTTTACCTCAAAGTTCTGGAATCAGTTGCACGAAACTTTGGGTACCATGCTAGAGTTCAGTACAGCTTTTCATCCACAGACGGATGGACAGACTGAGAGAGTCAATCAGATTCTGGAGGACAAGTTGAGAGCTTGTATTCTAGATTATGGATCTAGTTGGGACGACAATTTACCGTATGCAGAGTTCTCTTACAACAACAGTTATCAATCCAGTTTGAAGATGGCCCCTTTCGAAGCTTTGTACGGAAGAAGGTGCAGGACACCGTTGTTGTGGGATGAAGTTGGAGACCGTCAGTTGTTTGGACCAGATTTGATTAAAGAGTCTGAAGAGAAGGTTAAGCTGATTCGATAGGCTCAAGGTAGCCCAGTCCAGGCAGAAGAGTTATGAGGATTCTAAACGCAAGGAGACAGTTTACGAAGTCGGAGACAGAGTTTATCTTCGTGTATCCCCACTTCGAGGAGTTAAGCGTTTTGGAGTTAAGGGAAAGTTAGCACCACGTTTTCTGGGACCATACAAAGTTTTGGAACGTATGGGAGAAGTTGCTTACAAGTTGGAATTGCCCGAAGGATTGTGAGGAGTTCATGATGTGTTCCATGTTTTCTAGTTGAAAAAGTGCCACGCAGAGATGGCCGATATCCCTTTGAGAGATACAGTGCCACTGGAAGCGATTTAGTTGGATAGCGATTTGACCTATGAAGATAAACCAGTCAAGATTCTCGAGTGTGCCAGGAGAGTCACGCTCAGAAAGGTTATCAAGTTCTACAAAGTTCAGTGGAGCCACCATACCGAGGATGAAGCCACCTGGGAGCAAGAGGAAGACCTACGGAAGGACCACCCTCACATATTTTCAAGCCAACCCGAATCTCGAGGGCGAGATTCATCTTAAGGGGGGTAGGTTTCTAACATCCCAAATTCTCGATTTGGAATGTTATACATTAGATCATAATTGCATATCATATTTTATTGCATTTTTGGCTTGATCCTAGAAATTCTACGCAACTCAAGGACCCACGGAGAGAGTTGGGGATTTCGTATATTCATATTTGAGTTTTCTCAAATTTTTGAAAAGAGGATCGTTTGATTTTAATTATTTTCTCTTTGTATATTTCTTTTATAAAAATAAAAGAGAAGGAATGAGATGACTTTCCCAAAATAAAGAAATATTAGAGATTTAATATTAAAATCAAATAATATTTTATTTTGGAGTTTTATTGCTATTTTATTCGAATTAGGAAAAATGTGCGTTTTTCAAAATTGCATATTAGGCCCAAATAAATGTTCACCTTGTCCGGCTTATTAAAAGAGGACGGGGAAATTTTATTTCAGGATTTTTGGAGTCTGTTTAGTATTTATTTTCTTTCTTTTTCTGCGCGTCAGAATTATTTAAAAAAAAAGACAAACCGACTTGGGCCGCCGTGGGCGACCCGGACTCCACCACGCCCAGGCTTTATAAGACGCCCGAGCCGCCCCAGCCCACCCGAGCCCGCGCCGCCACCCCAACCCTAACCTAAGCCGCCACGCCAACAAGACCGCCTCTCGACCCAGCGTCGTCGCCGCCACCGCCACCGCCGCCGCCGTCACGGAGCCGCCGCCCGCCATTGCCGCTCACGGCTCGCCGGACCCGCCCCTCGCCACCTCACCGGACCCGCCAGAGGTAGCCGCCGCCTGTTTTCCTCGGAAAACCGTTGGTTTTTTTAGAACCCCTGTTTATTTTTTTATATAGATCGGTTTAGTTTTTTTCGGTTTATTTATTTAGCGAGCGCCCGTTCGTTCGTTCGTTTTAACGAACGGTTTTCACCGTTTAGCCGCAGATAGCGAACATTCATTCGTTAGCATGTTCGTCAGTTTTTCTTTTTCCAGGGTTTTCCGCGATTATTGTGGATCGCGATTTCTGCCCTGATTTTCGTTTTAGTTTGTCTTATCGCTCGTTTATCGGAATCAGGCCATTCAAGCGCCTTGAGTTTTGTCTCGAAGCCCTCTTTCTGTTGAACCAACTTAAACAAGTTTTTGATACTGTAAAATTTGACCTAGGTCCAGATTAGTAAACAAAGTCTATTTTTTCGCCGTTTGAGTTTCGTTGCTTCGTTTGATTTGATTCTTTTTGCAAACTGGAGTTCTTAAGTTGAACTTTTTGGTTAGATCTCTTATTTGAGTTTTGCCCGTGCTTTAGATGAGTGCTTATTGTATGCTTGTTTGTTTGCGATAGAGTACCCGTAGTGCGCAGCGTGCTACTACGAGTCTCTAGGTTTCACGGATCATCAGCAAGGCAAGTAACACTTTGATCATACCTCTTTACTACCCAGTTTTATTGCATTAGATCAATCCTCAAACAATTGCATGGTTAGGATCTGATTAATATGTGGGTTTTGGGAAGTAGATGAGGTAGTACCTATTCTCCTGTTTATTATCAAACCTTTGGGAGTTACTTCTACGTTTGCTTATGTTGCTATGATATGCTAGTAGACGTGGACTGGGTGAGTGTATCCATGACAGATGTGAGTATTGTTAATTAATGGTTAACTTAAGGTGGCAACTTTAATTCACATCTGGGTGGATTTAGGCACCTGGGAACCCAGTGCCTGTATTTTTGGAAATCCCGGGGTACCGTGTGATTCTCCTATGGACTGCCACCCAGGCTCAAAGGCATCATAAGATTATTCATGCTAGAAACTTCCGTGTGCAGCCGCAAGCTACTATGGGCTCTAGCATAGTTGAGTATGTCGCGTGACCTCTTTCAGTGGTAGGCTAGCAGATGTAGGGGATGTAGGTTGGTACTGTCTACCCAGAGTAAAGAGTTAATGCTTCTGAAAGACTGTGTCTCGGTCATCCGTTTCTCAAACACCTTGTAAGTGCGAGAAATCCAACGGAGGAGATCGAGTCTTGCGGTGAAAAGTGCGCAAACCTCTGCAGAGTGTATAAACTAATCTTGGTTAGCCGTGTCCCCGGTTATGGACGTTTTGAGTATCTAGTTTCTTGGATTATCATGTGAATCTCATCATGTTACTTAATTTAATTTGATTGGGTCAATGTTGAAGCTTAATTGGGATTGAGTTGGAGGAACCTTCTCAATGTTTAACAACCACCATGATAGCTAAATAAAATTTATTCTTTTGTTGTAGGGAAAAATTGGATTTACGCAAAACTGTAACCATAGAGCTTTCCACTAGCCATATATGCATGTAGTGATAGAATTATTCTGTTCATTACTCTCTATGTGTTACATTGCCAGCATATTCCATGTGCTGACCCGTTTTCGGGCTGCAACGTTCATGTTGCAGACTTTTCAGACGCTGAGTAAGGTGCCTTAGGTCATGATCTTTCACTCAGTGATGCCGTTGGTGTTGATGGACTCGCTTTATCTTCCAAGCCTTCCACTGTTATCGTATTTAGATGGCCTTAAGCCATATTTATTGTAATAAGTTCTCTTTTGAGACAATCGATGAATAAGTGTGTGATTGCTACTCTGTTATAAATCCTTCAAGTACTGTGCGTGTCAGCATTACCGATCCAGGGATGACACTGATGCACAGAGATCAGACTGTTTGACGTCTGGTCGCTACAGTGGCCTTGCCACAAATACGATTTCAACTACATGATCATGCAAAGAGCAATATGACAATGATGGAACGTGTCATAATAAACGGAACGGTGGAGAGTTGCATGGCAATATATTTCGGAATGGCTATGGAAATGCCATAATAGGTAGGTATGGTGGCTGTTTTGAGGAAGGAAAATAATGGGTGCATGATACTGACGAAGGTTGCGCGACATAATAGAGGCTAGCAAAGTGGAAGGGTGAGTGTGCATATGTCCATGGACTCACATTAGTCATAAAGTACTCATATACTTATTGCAAAAGTCTACTTGCCCGCGAAGCAAAGTACTACTACGCATGCTCCTAGGGGAAGGGTTGGTAGGAGTTAACCATCGCACGATCCCGACCTCCACTCATAAGGAAGAAAAATTAAAAGAGCACCTCATGCAACAAATTTGTCACACAACTTTTACCATACGTGCATGCTACGGGACTTGCCAACTTCAACACAAGTATTTCTCAGTTTCATAATTACCCAACTAGAATGACTCTAACATTACCACCTTTATATCTCAAAACAATTATGAAGCATCAAATTGATCCTAGTGTTTAATGCACTTTCTATGATAGTTTTTGTTATACCCAACTTGGATGCTCATCATTCTAGGACCAAATTTATAACCATAGCAAATACCATGCTGTTCTAAAAGACTCTCAAAATAATATAAGTGAAGCATGAGAGATTAACAACTTCTCCAAAATTAAGCCACCACATATCATGTGGCAATTAAAAATATAGCTCCAAGTAAACTTACCGATAGACGAAGACGAAAGAGGGGATGCCTTCCGGGGCATCCCCAAGGTTAGACTTTTGGTTATCCTTGAATATCTTGGGGTTCCATGGGCATCCCCAAGCTTAGGCTCTTGCCACTCCTTATTCCATAGTCCATCAAATCTTTACCCAAAACTTGAAAACTTCACAACACAAAACTCAACAGGAAATCTCATAAGCTCCATTAGTGCAAGAAAGAAAAACCACCGCATAAGGTATTGTAATGAAATCATTCTTGATTTACATTGGTGTTAAACCTACTGTATTCCAACTTCTCTATGGTTCATACCACTTAATACTAGCCATAGGTGCATCAAAATAAGCAAACAACACACGAAAAACAGAACAGTTTGTAGCAATCTGTAACTCACGAATACTTCAGGAACTCTAAAACTCCTACCAAAATAGGAAGTCCTGGTAAATTTATCTAGTGATCTACAGCAAAAAGAATCAACGCAAAAGCACGTTTGTGTGAATTACTAAAATTATTTTCGTGCGTGCAAAGTTTCTGTTTTTCAGCAGAATCAAATTACCTAGTACCATAGGTTATCCTATAGGTTCTACTTGGCACAAACACTAATTAAAACATAAAAACACATATAAACAGAAGGGAGATGAAAATTTTATGACTAAACAGAAGCAAAAAAAATTGGGTTGCCTCCCAACTAGCGCTATTGTTTAACGCCCCAAGCTAGGCATAAAAGTGAGGATAGATCTAAGTAGTGCCATCTTTGGCACTTGGAAGGAAAAGAGAAAATTTCCTTTCTATGGCATTCATCCTTCTATTTTGGGAAAGTGCATTGCCATTAATGGAGGAAGTAAGATTAAGCACGTTACGAAAATTTGCATCTAAGCTAGCCTTCATCTCTTTAATCATTTCGTTTTGATAAAAGCATAAAAGAGTGGTAGATTCAACCTTATCATTCATGGGATGCCCAAATATAGTTTTCATTTTTTCATAGGTATCTATAGCATCCCTTGCAAGAAAACCTCCTTCAAAAATAGAGTCTAGAACTTGCTTGAAAGAAGCGGGTAAGCCAACATAGAAACTTTTTAAGTTAACCTCAATTCGATATTGTGGCACATAGCTAGCCCGAATCCTTAATAGCCTATCCCAAGCATCTTTCAAAGACTCATCAAGTAAGTAACGAAAAATTCCGGAGTCATCTTCATCAAAATTATTCAAACTCTCACTGGTGACCCCGGTAGGTCTTTCCATAACATCATTATTTATGAGCTTAGAGAAGATAGAGGGACTATCCAAGGTACTAAAACCCTGGAAAGAACCCTTAGTTCTTTTCGATTCGGCCATGGCAACGGGAAGGCAAGCGAGAGAGAGAGGAGATTGGGAAAGAGAGGGCAAATAAAACGGCAAGGGTGAAATGGGGGAGAGGAAAACAAGAGGCAAATGGCAAATAATATAATGCGAGGGAGATGAGTTTGTGATGGATACTTGGTATGTCTTGACTTGAGCGAAGACCTCCACAGCAACGGCGCCAGAAATCCTTCTTGCTACGTCTTGAGCTTGCGTTGGTTTTCCTTGAAGAGGAAAGGGTGATGCAGCAAAGTAGCGTAAGTATTTCCCTCAGTTATTGAGAACCAAGGTATCAATCCAGTAGGAGGCTCCTCAGAAGTCCCATGCACCTACACAAACAAACAAGAACTCGCAACCAATGCAATAAAGGAGTTCTCAATCCCTTCACGGCCACGTGCGAAAGCGAGATCTGATAGAGATAATATGATAAGATAAATATATTTTTGGTATTTTATGATATAGATTGGAAAAGTAAAGATGCAAATAAAAGTATATTGAAAGCTTATATGATAAAAGATAGACCCGGGGGCCATAGGTTTCACTAGTGGCTTCTCTCAAGATAGCATAAGTATTACGGTGGGTGAACAAATTACTGTCGAGCAATTGATAGAAAAGCGAATAATTATGAGATTATCTAGGCATGATCATGTATATAGGCATCACGTCCGTGAAAAGTAGACCGACTCCTGCCTGCATCTACTACTATTACTCCACACATCGACCGCTATCCATCATGCATCTAGAGTATTAAGTTCATAAGAAGAGAGTAATGCATTAAGAAAGATGATATGATGTAGAGGGATAAACTCATGCAATATAATATAAACCCCATATTTTTATCCTTGATGGCAACAATACAATACGTGCCTTGCTGCCCCTGCTGACACTGGGAAAGGACACCGCAAGATTGAACCCAACGCTAAGCACTTCTCCCATTGCAAGAAAGATCAATCTAGTAGGCCTAACCAAACTGATAATTCGAAGATACTTGCAAAGATAACTTAATCACAATTAAAAGAATTCATAGGAGATTCAAATATTTCTCATAGATAAACTTGATCATAAACCCACAATTCATCGGATCTCGACAAACACACCGCAAAAAGAGTTACATCAAATAAATCTCCAAGAAGATCGAGGAGAACTTTGTATTGAGATTCAAAGAGAGAGAAGAAGCCATCTAGCTAATAACTATGGACCCGAAGGTCTGTGGTAAACTACTCACAACTCATCGGAGAGGCCTTGGAGATGATGTAGAGGCCCTCCGTGGTCGATTCCCCCTCCGGCGGAGCGCCGGCGAAGGCTCCAAGATGGGATCTCGTGGATACAGAAGGTTAGGGCGGTGAAAATAGTTTTTCGTGGTGCTCCTGGATGTTTTTGGGGTCCGTGGATATATATATAGGAGGAAGAAGTAGGTCGGTGGACGCTCGAGGGCCCCACGAGGGTGGGGGGCGCGACGAGCACCCTCGTGGCCACCTCGCTTGTTTCTTGACTTCCACTCCAAGTCCTTTGGATCACGTTTGTTCCAAAAAGATTGCTCCCGAAGGTTTCATTCCGTTTGGACTCCGTTTGACATTCCTTTTCTTCGAAACACTGAAATAGGCAAAAAAACAGCAATTTGGGCTGGGCCTCCGGTTAGTAGGTTAGTCCCAAAAATGATATAAAAGTGTAAAGTAAATCCCATAAACATCCAAAACGGGTAATATAATAGCATGGAACAATCAAAAATTGTAGATACGTTGGAGAAGTATCAGTGCCCAATGTAGCAAATTCCATAATTCGCAGTGACTTTCAAATAACGCAAAACTCTCTCTAGAGCTTTCCAATGCACATCTCCTGGTTTTGAGACAAACCCACTCAGTTTGCTAATAGCAAAAGAGATGTCAGGTCTTGTACCACTAGCTAAGTACATAAGCGAGCCGATAATCTGAGAATATTTCAATTGGTCTCTAGCAATTTTTCGATTCTTTTGAAGCAACACACTAGCATCATATGGTGTTGGAGAGGGCTTGCAGTCACTGTAGCCAAAGTGACTCAAGATCTTTTCCACATAGTGAGATTGAAGCAATGTAATCCCACCATCATCGTCTCTCAACAACTTGATGTTCAGAATGACATCAGCCACTCCTAAATCCTTCATCTCAAAGCAATGAGATAGGAAATCCTTGACCTCCTTAATAACCAGGCCCGTCTCCAGGAATTCGGGGCCCCGGGCGAAAACCAAAATGTGGCCCAAATTTTGATCAATTCACATAACAAAAGAACTAACATTCGCAAAGCATACTCTCACTTTATTATATAAGTTCAAATCAGTTTATCTGTACCTTATTTAGGCATATATCAAATATTAAAGCTAGAAAGGTAAAGGGATAGGAAAGCAATAAACTAACCAGTAACCTCATGTTCTACCAAAAAGAAGCATCCGTCTGGTATTTCTTGAAATAAAATCTTCAATCATATCTTCATACTTTATCTTCTCCAAGACATCATTTTCAAGTGCTATTGTCGCCAATCCATTAAGTCTTTCTTGTGTCATAGTAGAACGCAAGTAGGACTTCAACAACTTGAGTTTAGAAAAACTCCTTTCAGCAGATGCAACCGCTACGAGAATGGTCAACAAAATTCTGTATGCAATAACAGCATTAGGATAGATTATGGAGCGCTTCTTCAAATAGTTCAGAATGTCAAGAGGACCCATTGATTTATGAAGTAAATCCTGGATGAAAATTAGCTCACAACACAATTCAACTCCATCAATATCTCAGTATGTTCTCCACTCTTAAGTGCATCTTCAAGATTAACACAAGCAGCCATCAAACTCTTGTCATCTAGTGATCGCAGCCTATCTGAAGTAAACAAGAAACCAAATATCTTTTCATACCCCTCATATTGTTCAAATCTAATGGTAAGTGAAGTTATAGCTTGATCAACAACACGTATAAAATAATTGACCCTAAATGACTCCTCTGCAGATTGTGAGTCGATAGATGCATCATCTTCACCCTCATCAAATTGTTTTTTCCTTTTGATTTTACGCTTGGTGCGGAACTCTGGATGAATATCCATCTCAACTGCAATTTTTTTGGCAACTTCCAATGCTTTTGAAAAGCCAGTTTCTCTATACTTTTTGAAAAAGGAAAGCAAGCCTTTTACAGATTCAATTGCAATATCAATAAGCATATCCTTTGACTGTAACTCTTTGCTAATGAAATTAACAGCGGATAATATTTCATACCGATGATGATTGATACTAAAAATCAAAGCCACCAAGTTCATTCTCCGCCAATGATTGAGCTTCACTTTGTGTCGAAGAATCTTTATCACTTTCAGCCACTTGCAGTAAGGCCTCCCTTATTTCCGGTAGCTGAAACCTTATAGCCTGAACACTATCAACACGACTCTCCCAACGAGTAGATGATAATGACTTGAGAGTCAATCCTGGTATGTTATCTTTCAGAATTTGCCATCTCTTAGTAGAATTAGCAAATATTGTATAGATACGCTGGATAACTCCAAAAAAATCCGTTGCTTTACGACAAGACTTTGCCATATCACATAGTGCCAAATTCAGACTATGGCAACCACAAGCTAAATAAAAGGCTCTTCGGTTTATTTCCAATACTTTGTTTTGTACTCCTTTATTTTTTCCTTTCATATTCGACCCATTATCATATCCCTGACCTCTCACATTGTCTACATCAAGGTCAAGACTCTTCAATTCCTTCAGAAAACATCAAACAATCCTTGCCCGGTGGTATCATTCACATCCAAAAAACCTAAGAAGGATTCTTCAATGCAATAAGAATCTGGAGATGCATCAACATACCTAATTATCAAAGACATTTGTTCTTGGTGGCTTGCATCAGGAGTACAGTCAAGTATAACTGAGAAGTACTTTGCTTCTTTTACCTTCTCAATAATTTTCGACTTGATTGCAGCAGCGAGCAAATTGATTAACTCATTCTGTATGGAGGGACCAAGATAATGATCACGAATTTTATCATTCGTGATGCGGTCAACATGCTCTTTTATAACTGGGTCAAATTCAGCCAACATTTGAACAAGCCCTAAGAAATTTCCATTGCTGTCTTGGTACAACTTACTATTACTACCACGGAATGCTATATTGTGTTCTGCAAGAAATTTAACAATCAAGAGGATTCTAAGCAAAACTTTTCTCCAATGTTCCTTTTCCTTCTCAAGTTCTCGCTGAGCAACTTTGTCAATTGTTTGATTCTTCTCCAACATAAGGCGCAAGTCATACCATGTAGTCATATTTGTGACATGTTCTCTACTAGTTTCATGCTCTTTAAGTCTATGACCAAGATGAGCCCAGTCACTGAAACCTTCATTTGCTAACTGCCCTCTCACGAGCCCTTTTCTTAATAATTTGCAGCAAAAACAAAATACCTTGTCAAGATCTTTGCTGTACACAAGCCATTCTCTGTCACACTTTTCCCCATTTGAGAGAACTCTAGTATATGATACTGCAGAAAACCTTCTAGACAATTTGTCCTTTTTACCATGCTAAATAGATGAGTCTCTTTTAGGACCCTTTTGCACCAAAACATCTATCATTTTAGGATCAAGTGCATCCCAATTTCTTGGATCAAATATGTCAAATGGAAAAGGATATTTGATGTCATCAGCAATATTATCATCATCTGTGGTATTGGCATTATCACCTTCATTGGCAGTATCAACATCATCACCCCCATCGGCAACATTATCATCACCCGCTTCTTCGGCAATACCATCATCAATTTCTGCATCATGAGCCTCAACCTCTGTTTCATTGTCATCATGACCATCATCTACATTAACATCCACAGTTTGATTTTCCGAATCAAGTCGGGGTTCTCTCACGACAAACAAATCGAGGGAACCTGTTTGAGTTCGAGCCTCACGATCTAGTCTTTGTTTCTTCTTACGCTTTGAAGCACCAGAAGCATGCTTCCTAATTCTAGTAGACATGATGAAGATCCAAGAACAAAACCTAACAAAATTACAAGTGATCAAACAGAATGTAATTAGTTTCAAAAGTAACAACTAGATGACTAAATGTGTAGATCGTTTGAATACAAGAAAATAAGTTGGAAAAATAACCTTGGTCTTGAAGATTAAAACACAGCGGGCGTCCCTGTTGACTGTTGCGTCTTCAGTCTTCACGGCAACTGAACTGCGCCGGCACAATCAGATGAGTAGATGATCAGCGTTCAGCCGATGGAAGATGGGATCGCCGGATGGTCCGGATCGGATCGGAGGCAACTGAACTACGGCGGCACAATTGCTAGGGCATCCCTAATCGCGACTCGCGAGACGCTAGTTGCCCAGTTTGCTGCCTGTTCGGTTCCAATCTCTTGGAATTGAACGATCTGTATCTTTTTCTGAATCCTGAACCTCCAGTCCAGGGCTTCCGCTCTGCCATCCGGGTAATGGGCTGTAGGCTAATTTGGGCCTCTAGCATTCCAGGGAGCCAAGTACGTACTGGTTTTTTCCTGTACCTGTAGTACGTACTGGTTTTTCAGCGATCAAGTGAGCCAATGAAACGCATCTTTATATACTGGTTTTTTCTACGATGGGGGCCCCTTGATTTTGGAGGCCCTGTGCGGTCGCTCATTCCGCTCCCCCTCATCGACGGGCCTGTTAATAACCTTTAGATTTATTCCAAAAATCAGTATGTCATCCACATACAAGCAAAGGAGCCCCCACCACGGCAATAGTACACACATTTATCAGCTTCGTTTACAACAAAGCCTGCAACTGTTAAAGTTCTTTCAAACGTCTCGTGCCACTACTTGGGTGCTTGCTTAAGTCCACACAAAGACTTCAGCAACTTTCATACTTTTCCTTCCTGACCATCTACTACAAACCCATCTGGTTGTTCCATGTAAATTTCCTCATCCAACTCTCCATTTAGGAAAGCAGTCTTAACATCCATTTGATGAACGAGAAGACCATGTGAGGCTGCTAGAGAAATTAGTAATCGAATAGTGGTCAGTCGAGCCACAGTTGAGTAAGTATCAAAGAAGTCTTCACCTTCCTTTTGGGTATAACCCTTGGCCACGAGCCGAGCCTTGTACTTTTCAATAGTACCATCAGGCCTAAGCTTCTTCTTGAATACCCATTTGCATCCTATAGGTTCGCACCCATAAGGACGATCAGTTATCTCCCAAGTTTCATTCGCCAAGATGGAATCCATCTTGCTACGAACTGCTTCCTTCCAGTAGTCAGCATCTTCACATGCATAGGCCTTTGAAATAGAACTGGGAGTATCATCTATGAGATACACAATAAAATCATCACCCAAGGACTTTGCAATCCTCTGTCTCTTGCTCCTAGTAGGAACTTCATTGTTCTCCTCCACAGGTTTTTCAAAGTGTTCCATTGAAATGGCAGGTTCAGTAATTGTAACTAGTTCCTGATTCGATGAACTATGCATCTCCTAACTAGATGAGGTAGCCATATCCTTCATGGAAAAGATATCTTCAAAGAAAGTCGCATCATTCGACTCCATGATCGTACCGACATGCATGTCAGGTACCTCAGATTTTACAACCAATAATCTATAACCAATGCTATGAAAAACATATCCCAGGAAAACACAATCCACAGTTTTTGGTCCCAGCTTCCGCTTCTTTGGAATTGGCACATTGACTTTCGCCAAACAACCCCAGGTTCGTAGATAAGAGAGCTTTAACCTTTTCTTATCCCATTCCTCGAATAGAGTTATCTCTTTTTTCTTTGTGGGAACTTGGTTTAGGACATGACATGCCGTCAATATCGCCTCCCCCCACCATGCTTTGGAGAGACCCGATGTGTCTAACATGGCGTTAACCAAATCAGTTAGAGTACGGTTCTTTCTTTCGGCCACCCCATTTGACTGAGGTGAATAGGGAGGCGCCCTCTCATGGATTATATCATGTTCCGCACAAAAGGAATCAAATTCATTTGAGAAATACTCTCCACCATGATCGGACCTAAGCCTCTTGATCTTTCGATCAAGTTGGTTTTCTGCTCCAGCTTTACAGACCTTGAAATAGTTCAAAGCCTCATCCTTAGATTTCAGAAGATACACATGACAATATCTATGGAGTCATCAATTAACGTCATAAAATACTTTTTTCCACCTTTTGTCAAA